>CM076576.1:468107205-468196254 GCA_034641835.2 Pinus albicaulis
CATTAAACTTTCTAATAGATGCTAACAAGTTTGAGAACGTTTCATGCTTTATAAAGCATAGTTCCTGTCCTAATCTTCTTATGCAATTTGTTCTACATGATCACCTTGACATCCGATTTCCTCATGTTATGCTCTTTGCAAGGGATAATATCCCACCTTTAACAGAGCTTACATTTGATTATGGATCTGCTCCTGCTTCATACAGTTAGGAAAGTGGATAAAGATTTAGATTAAGAGAAAGATTTTTTATCTATTAAAATAAAATAGATAACTATAATAAGTAATTTGTAACAATGAGATAAAGATTTAGATTAAGAAAAAAAAAGTTATTAAGATAAAAAAATAATTAAAATAAGTAAGCATCTTTTATCTGTAACAATGAGATAAAGATTTAGATTAAGAGAAAAAAATTATTAAGATAAAAAAATAATTAAAATAAGTAAGCATCTTTTATGTGTAACAATGAGATAAAAATTTAAATTTGAAAAAAAAAACAAAAAATTACTATATCAATTTTCTATAAAAGAATATCTATTAACATAAATATTATACTATAATCATTAAAATAAAAATATCAAATATGTAACTTCAAAATAATATCAATTAAATTTTCTTATAATTGAAGCTAAAATGTTAAATGTTATAACTCAAATTCTTTGATTATAATGTAAAATGCTAAATGTTATAACTAAAATGCTAAACGTCTATTTTAATTATTGACAAAATTATTATTAAAAATATAGAACACAATTTTATATTAGTGTGTAAGCATGTTACAGGAATGGATTTTGCATTTTATTATGTAATATGATAGTTATATAGTTCAAATTCAAAAATATCATTACAAATATTAAAATTAGAGTATTTGAATTTATAAATATCACAATTACATTAATAAATATGGTTGATATATGTATATTTGTGTCATTTTTTTTCTTTTTAAAATGTCATTTGTAATTTGATGCCATTTGGAATCTGTTATTTTATTTTATCCTTAAGTTATTTCTTATTTTATAATTAACATGGTAATTTCATAATTGTATTAAATAAATGTGAAAAACTAAACATGGATTTAGAGATGTAAGGTAGTTAATATTTAAAATTCCTAATATTATATTTATTAATATAATGGAGACAAAAAGAATACTAGCATCTTTCATTTATGATCATAAGATTAAATTTTAAATTAAAAAATAAATTAATATGTCAACTTAAATAAAGGGAAAACATAAATATCTACCATAATAATTAAAATATCAAATATATAACCTTAAAATAATACCAAACAAAAGTTGAATATTATAACTCAAATGCCCTTATGGTATATGATGAAATTTTTTGAGCATGGAAAATAGATTGATGTGTAAAAAATTTTAGTACTTCATATTTAAACTATAAAATATTTGGTCCTATTTTGTATTTATGTGTGTTATAGAGTTATATAAAATTTTGATGATTTTTAACTGGAAGTAACTTTGTGTTATAGAATTTAGACAATTCATTTTTAAAAAAAATTGAAAGTACTAATTTTTTTGGCAAAAACATTCAAAATAAACTGATATGCCAAATTTAACCATTATAAAACAGTGATTTCTTAATAATTTTGATACAAATTTGATTGTCATATTAAATAATAGAAGTGTCTAGGAGTAATATATCATCTCTAGTTCTAATGAATTAGGTTCATCATACTTTTAGAGGATAAATTAGCTTCATAGACCCTTATTTGATATGAGCCTTCATATGCATCTAGCTACCAAAGCCTTCCCAAAATGATGCATATTCTTAAGCTCCAACTCCTTCACCACCTTAAAACTCAACTTACCCTGTACTATTATTTCCTTTGTTACTGCTTTACAACGTTTCCTTTGCAACATATGGCGCAATTGCTAGTTTAGTACTTTTGAAGTGTAAATTGTATAAAATAAACTAGACAGCCTATTATCTTCAGAAAAAATGAAAATTTAACAAATGACATGCCTACTCACAACTTATTCCAATGTTTTCTCCCATGTTTCTATAACTAGCTTCTTAATTGGCATTATATATTTAAGCTACTATAATATTTATTTTTTATTTATCCTTCCAAAATTAGAGTTCATTGAATGTAATGGACATGGTATGAAGCTCCTAAATGATCACATTTACCCATATTTGTCACTAGATTCCACAAGATATTAATTTATTCTTCCAAGGTATCCATTTTTATGCTTTTACTACTCAAGTGTTCCCATAATGGTCGCTACTTGAGATACTACATTCTCTTAATTCTCATTAACATATTTACTTTCTATTGAAGTAAATTACCCCTTTATTTGGATATATTTTTCATGATTTGTCAAGGTTATTTATATTTCACTCTATACTGAACATTCCATAGTGAGGTGATAAAGTGAATGTTAATTTTCCTCTAAAAACTCAATAATATGATCCATGCCTAGACCCAACAATGTGAAAGAAACCAAATGCAAGATATAAGCTACTAAAGATACAACAAAGGGATGAATAGGCCTTCGCTAGAGTTCTGGAAAAGCTCCCCCTATCTTGATAATTGATAATAAAACTACTTAATAGACATAGAGAAAAGACCAATAACGAAATAAAAGCAACCAAAATCAAGCTTATGTTATCGTTAGATCTAGAAGAAAGATCATAATAGGAATTTATATGAATTAATGTAAGGATGAACTAAACACAATTATCACAGAAAAACAAACTGAGTAGAGAAATCATTAGAATTGAAAGCTTGAGGAGGTAGCTCACTAAAATCCTACAACCATAGTCTAAACACTAATTCACTTAATTAAGCTATAGAAAATCATTACTACTTCCTCCATAAAGGCATCTAAATAACCCCTATATTCTTACTAAATTATCCAGCCACAAGCGCATATATGTGCAACATCAAGACTAAAGATACATTTGAATGAACCCCTATTTCTTCTCATAAATAATCCATTAATAAGATTTGAGGATTGCACACTCAACAATAATTAGGGGGACTTTGAAGTAAAAACTAGGCCTGAAAACAAAAAAGCGTACTAAAAAAATTAAAGTTAGGAGAACCAATATTATTGAAGATGATGATGTCATCCCGAGGGGTAAATAATTTGGAGGGAAAAGAAAAAAAAAAATTATTTTTATTTTTTTAAATTTTTTTTAAATTTTAAATTTTAAATTTTTCTTTTTTGATCTCCTTAAAGGTTTACTCATATATCAAGTGTATATACCCATTGGATGTAGACTTAAATTCCACATCCAACAATTACCCAATATGCATACCTCTCAGTAGTCCCACATCGAAAAAAAATGAAAATACATGAATTTTTGTTTTCATTTTTTTATGTGGGCATATTCAGAAGTATGTAAGTTGGCTAATCATTGGATGCGGAAGTTAATTTTTGTTACAACATGTGTATAAACATGACATTTGAGTAAATATTTAAGGAGATAAGTTTAAAATACAATAAAAATGGTTGTTTCCTTCTTCTTCTTCTTTTTCGTTTTGAAAATTCATCTCTTATTCTATTATTTTCCCAAACAGACTCATTTAGAGCTCAAAAATCCTGTAATGATGACTACAAATGCTTTGAAATGTGTTTTATTCCTTTTTTATGCTAAGGAATGGGTTGATTAAGTGGGTTTCGACTAATACTAATGAACCCCCTTTTTATGAGGGTCGATTTTTTAGTGAAATGGTCTATAGTTTGTTTATTCTTTTCACTTTTCTTTTCACTTTTCTGGTAAGGAAAAATATGTTACATTGTCCATCCCATTTATGATAGAGAGTCTCAACCTACCTAGTGGGAAACTAGGTATTTCGACCATCTCTTCAATAAATAACTAGTCTAAAATTTAAATATCATAAAAAAATGAATTGTCACAAAAGAGATAGCATTGACATCAACCGAAAAATATATAGCCCAATACGATTCTATAGCATAAATCATATGTAAGAACTAGGAATTAGGGGATTTAAAATGTGTTGGGTCTTGAGCACTTGACCCTAGAGGTACCGAAGATGCCATGCAAGAGATGTGCCTTTCAATCCTAGCACGTCGGCTGCCCATTTGTTATATGTAAAATATTATATTTCTTTGACCACTACTTACATCTACGAGGTTGGAAAATATATTATACTGATAAACCTACCTCTCCATGAAAAAATTTACCATTAGTGATTTAAGTTTCCAATACAAAAAATTGGCTTGAATATATTGCTTTCTTCTACCCCTGGTGTGACTACGGTTAGACAAAAATTTTCAGATTATTCCTCCAATTCTGAGTCTGACATGGAATGTTTATCTCGAGCTTCCATCTCCTCCATGTGGTCAATTTCATTTTAAACTTTAGCCAAAGTAGTTTCATGAAAGGTTTTCATGGCCTCTATAGCCAGAGATTGATCCTAACTACTCCCTTGTGAGCCACAACTGCACCCACCCCTGAGTTTGATTATTCTTTTGAATGACACACCAAAAAAACAAGTTCTAATGAAATTTAGAATCTCTTTCTTAACTTAATCAAATATTGCATTTAAAATATAATTAAAAATATTAGACTTGACTATTTTATCAAAAATAATCCTTAAAGCCCCCAAATTATCAAATACTAAATATTAACTTTAACTACTAATCTTATCCATTACATTACATAAGATTTATATTCTTCGAGAATTGATAATAGATAATGTAACTACCACCTTATATAAAAATCTATTCATTAAACTATTTAAGTTTAAAAATATTAGTTATAAAAGATTAAATAAGGTTATAAATATGATCATGTAACCATAACGTTTTCAACAATAACTTTGACTACCTATATGTGAGAAAGGACATTTCATTACATTGCATAAGTTTCCTATGGATCCAAAATTTATAGTAGACCATATAGCCACCACCTTATATATAAATAAAAAAGAATAAATAGTATTATAAATATGATCATTTCACCATAATTTTTTCTATAATAAATTTAACTACGTGGACATTTTATAGAACTAATTATTTAACTATATATATATATATATATATATATATATATATATATATATATAAACAACGTTAACGGATTATTAATTATTTAATAAATATCACATATATACTATTGATAAATAATTTAAATATTAAATTTTAATGATAATTTTTTTAATTAAATTATTTTTTATACATAAATACACATAAAGATATATCAGCGGAGACAAAATAGGAATATACGGATGGAGGATGATTCTCTTTAAATGTAGCTATTTTTTTTTTTTAATCACGTTTTCTATTCGAAATTCAAATTTACTTGAGGTAATTGCTATTGGTTGTTAGTAGCTTATAGTTGGGGAAATTATAAAACTTATAAAATAAAAACTTGTCCAAACGTAAAATTACACTCTCCAAAAAAAAAAATTCTAGGGTACTTTAAAAATTGTAAATGTCTAGTGACTTCACATGAGCCTAGTAACGATGGTTGTATAAATAACCCCGAAGTATTGACACTAATAGCTTTATCACGGAGTTGACAAAAAAAATAAGAACGGATAACAACAAACAAATAAACATAGTATATTAACTGTAATGGAAAGTATGAACCTCAATTGGAACATGAGATTAATAACTAGGGAAATAGCGAGGTATACTAGGGTCGATGGTTGTTTCAATGTGATCCAGGTGGATCCCTCATGGCTCAAAAATAAAAATATAAATATATTTCAGGGAAACCAACATAGAATCTAAGAGCTCTCCATTTTGAATCTAACGGTGAAAACAAAACCTCTATTTGACTTCATATGCAAAAGTTATTGCTAGCAAAAGTTTCAAGTCAAAAACAAGATTTTTGTTGCCAAATAAATTTGGAGGATCACTAAATTTGTAAATTCAGACAAATTTGGTGGTGATCTGGCTAAATCTGGTGGACTGCCAGATAAAATTAGCAGCACTCTACGTTTGGGGAAAGCACCAAATCTGGCGGGACTCCATTGTCTAGGGGAAACTTGATGGCCCAATATGAAAGCATCACATGACCTAATTAGGAGGTGCCACATGGTACCCACCAATATGGCGAGTGAGGTATAGATCCAAATTCAGTGACTATTGTGTTGTATTTAATATACACACAAACACACACACACACACACACACACACACACACACACATATATATACATGTTGGAAGGCCCAATAGACCCGTCGAACCCAAAACCAACAACATATATTATATATGGGCTAGGGAACCCTACCTAATAGCCCACTAATTGATACGGGGCTGGCAAGATTTGAACCGACATCGGTTGAGCCAACCTACCAACCTACAACCCAAATTATATATATATATATATATATATATATATATATAACTTCCAACTCTAGGGTCCCACAGTTCTTAACCCCGAGACCTCCCAAACCTCCAACGATCTTAACATAGCCACCATAACAAATGTGCCAGCAATGCCCTTGTTATCAATGCTCGACAATGTTGTATAAAAGCCTTAACACTTGAGTGTTGAAGGGGGATGAAACATGGTGTGGAATGGTGGACATGAGGGTTGTTACCAGCACACAGCAAAACCCTGAAGAGATGGAAATCTAACACGTAGTTCTAGGAGAAAAAACCTTGACACAAGGAATGTCCGCTGATGGTGAGAGTAATTTGAAAGATTCCCTACAGGTCTAAAAGTGTAGGCATTAGAAAGGGGTCATATTTATACTCAAATTTCAAAACGTTTCACCAGGAATCTTATGGTGTAGTGTATTTCCTAATCTGAGCAACCCATTTTCAGCCCATCCCCAGATACAGAGGTATAAGGTGTGTTTTTGTGATGTATTCATTTGAATTTCCTAAGTTTAATGAAAATACCTCCCCACTTTGAGCATGGCCCGAAGATGTACTCCACATTGGACAAAATCCATTATCAAACTCTTTGCATGCACTGTATTATGGTTTACTTTAATTTTTCTCTTCCTTAAGTGTATGCTTACGTGGTTTTCCATGCTATTTTACATGCAATTATAAATAAATCATAGAAGAAAAGATCTTTGTTAATTTTGGTAAATCAAAGATCTCGGATCAAGTTTGGTATCGGAGCAGTCTTCTTGTTGATGTGAATTGTGAGTGTGTATGATAACCAGGGAAAAACTCAAACAAGGAGAACAGAAACTTAGGTCCTTCGATTCAAATATTGGGCGTGAAAATCTAAGAAGGAAAATGGTAGATGATGATTTTCATATCAAGAATGAGAGAGATTTTTGTAAGGGTTTTTACGCCATGGTGGATAAGGTAGAAAAATTGTTTGCAAATTACGAGAGGAAAATGATCACGAAGGAAAATAAGAAGGAAGAGAAAGTTGAGGACAATGCTTCAATGAATCAAGAAAATGGAGGAGAACCTTATGAATCCCCATCTCCTTCGTCAAGTGAAATTTCTTCTTCTTCATCATCTCATTCTCATCATTCTAACAAACAACATAGAAATGCTTCAAAAAAACCTTTTTTAAAGTTGGATGGAAAGTTTGTTTTTCCTACGTTTAATGAAGAATATAATGGAGAAAATATAAATAATTGGATAAAAGGGATTGAATTGTATTTCCAAATTTAGTGGATCTAAAAAGATGATTCCAAGATTCAGTTAACATCTCTTGAATTGGTAGACACTACTCTCATGTGGTGGGAGAGTAAACTTCAGAAAGATAGCAAGCATATGTGTAAAATCCTTTCTTCTTGGTTTGAATTGGTTTCTGCTTTAAAGGAACATTCTATCCATTATCATATCCATAGAAAGTTGGGATAAATGACAACTTTTGAAATAAGGAAAAGGTTAATATGTTCAAATTTTCCGAGAAGAATTTAGAAAATAAGCTTTAACATTGGCAATTTCTCCAAATTCACCTGATACTTTGATGAAGTATATTGGTTCTTTACATGATTATATCTGACATTACTTGTTATTGTTTAAACTCACTACTCTTGATTTGGCTAGTGTGAAATCCATTCACCTTGAAAGTCGGGGAACATACGAATAAGATAGCCAAGTGAAGAAGACAAGAACATCAAGAGAAAAGGAAGAAAATACCTCTTGCACTCACTACAAGAAAGAAGGGCATGGTGAGTAGAATTTTTGGAAAAGGAATCAAGAATTAAAGCCAAAGAATAATGACAAAAAAGAGAAGAAAAATATGATAGCCGCCA
Organism: Pinus albicaulis; assembly: GCA_034641835.2. Lineage (NCBI taxonomy): Eukaryota > Viridiplantae > Streptophyta > Pinopsida > Pinales > Pinaceae > Pinus > Pinus albicaulis. The sequence goes on from CM076576.1 coordinate 468,115,380, forward strand.
TGCAACAAGACCACAAATCTAATTCAGATGCTGAGGTGAAGGTCGCAACTACTGGATTTGCAGGTGATGGACCAATCGATCTAGGTTTAGATTTAGGCAATGAGATGAATATCAAAACACTTGGGATTATAGGTGATGGACCTATTGACTTCGGTTATGATTTAGAAAATAAGGCAAAAACTATAATAGATGTTGTGCCAAATATGCGAAGAGTGTCAAAGACTACATGGCTCCAAGAATGTGAGGAGATAAACCAATGCATTCAAGCAAAGAATTTTGAACTAAGGAGGCCACTACAAGAAGCAGAGGAGGACAGACTGAGTTTGCAGCATCAATTATAAGGCATGGAAGAGGCCTTGGAAAAGTTGCAACATTACAAGCCATCATCACCCCATCAGATTCGACACTTGAGCTAAAAAATGATTATTTAGTTTCATGTTATGATGTTGAATTCACCTGATTTTGAGAAAGACACTATAGGAATTGGTACAAAATTGATGAAGAAAATGGTGTATCAAGGAAAAGTCCTCAACATTAATGGCGAGGGAATTTTGAATCCCATCAAATTGGAGGAATCACCTCGATATGCAGAGCTTGGTTATGTCAAAATGGAGGTTGGATAATGTTTGAAAACAATTAGTGACCAATCAACAAAGGGTGTTGAGAGCACATCACACGATTCCTGTGATAGTGAGAATTCCAAAGGAAGATCTAAGGCAAAATCTCCTCGTTTGAGTTGCACCACATAGAGTCATTCAAAGAAGGTATGGAAAGTTTGGAGGATGAAGAACCATTGCAGCCATTGCAACAAGAGTTCATATCATAGAGCCACATGTTGGGAGCTCCATTTAGATTTGTGTCTCAAGATGGACCAAAAAGAACCTGCAAAGGAACCAACCGGTGAAGTTGTTCAACAAGAGAATTAGCTACAAGAAGAAGACCCATTCACTAGGTTGGGTAAGAGATGAGTAGCGTTTTTAAGTAGTTGAGCAGGGTAACATTTGTAAATCACATGTTGCGAAAATGATTTTAAAAATGGTGAAGTATTTTCCTTCACTTATGAATGCAACATGGTGATATTTTGGCCTTTTAGTTGGATAGAAATGGGTTCTGTTTCTGATGTAAAATTAACCATGAGTATGTTATAAACCCTTGGAAAATATGGGTTTTGTTTAAGTCTTGCAAAATGGACATATATTGGAAACTAAAATTTGAATATGGATACAGGTGAGAGTTCGATCATTCCAAGTCTCCAAGTACAAAGGTCAAGGAAAGGGAAGGTGGCATCTCAAGGGAATATGTTATGCATATCATGCTTATGCTTTTTGAGGACCAAAAGCTCTTTAGTGGGGAAGAGTGGTCTAGGTGGATCCCTCATGGCTCAAAAACCAAAGTTTTGATATCTCATAAAAGCTAGCATAGAATCGAAGACCTCGTCATTCTAAATCCAACGACAGAAATGAAACCTCAATCCGAATTTGTATGCACAAGTTATTCTCAGTCAAATTTTCAAGTCAAAAGCATGATTTTTATTGCCAGATAAATTTGGTGGCTGACTAAATTTTTAAGTTCGAAAAAATTTGGCACTGACCTAGATAAATCTGAAAGATTGCGAGATAAACTTAGCAACACTCTACATTTGGTAGAGCTTCCAACTCTGGAAGGATTATGCTAAGTCTGATGCCATGTACATCATCCAATAGGAAAGTGCAATGTGGCAACCAGTAAGACAAAAAGTGAGGCCGAGATTCAAATTCAGTGTTTGTTATGTTATATATATATATATATATATATATAGAATGACAAATCTTCCCAACCCACAACCAAAAACATATATTATATATGGGCTAGAGAACCCCACCCAAAGACCTGTAAATTGAGACGGGGCTAGCCAGATTTAAAGTAATGCCAACTAGGCCGACCCACCAATGGGCAGCCCCAATTTTTAAAAAAAGAAAAAAATAGAGCAACAAATTCCAACTGGGGGGTCTTGCAGGGCTTGACCTCGAGACCTCCCAAACCTGCAACACTCTTAAGATAGCTATCATAACCAACACACTAATGAAACCCTTTTTTTTAATGCCTGACAATGTAGTGTAAAATACTTAGCACTTGAGCATCGAAAGGGGATGAAATAGGGCGCAAAATGTGGAGTGTGGGGGAAGAACTAGCATGAACGAAACCTATATGTGGTAGAACCCTAATGCGTAGCTCTGGGAGATGGAAACTTAATGCGGGGAATATTATTTGAGCCTAAGAAGAATCTAAAAGATTCCCTAGAGGTGAAGAAGTTCCAGTTTCAGAAATGGGTCATGTTTACACTCAAATTTTATGTTTTTTCACCAAGAATATGATGGTGTAGTCTCTTTTCTTATCTAAGTAATGCATTTTTAGGCCATCCCCAAAAATGGAGGTATAAGGTGTATTTTTTAAATGTATTCCTTTAACTTTGTTGAGATGAATGAAGAGACCTTACCACTTTGAACAAGGTCCGAAGATGTAGTCCACATTAGATGAACTTCGTTATCAAAATCTTTACATGCATTTTCTTATGGTTTCCTTTAATTTTTCTCTTCTTTAAGTGTATTCTTAGGTGTTTTTTGATGCTCTTTCACATGAAATTCTGAATACATCATAGAAGAAAATATCTTAGTTAGTTTTAGTAAATCATAAATCACAGATCATAATGTACATTAGGGACTCTCTCATCTCCCTCAGTTGTAGAACAATGTATTCCAAACCCAAGAGGATCTCCTCCACATAATTATTGTCTAACAAAACACGACTTAGCAAGTCCTTCAGATTCCAATATAGTTTAATGGCTTAAAGATATTGGTTTTGCATGCTACGAGTGTGGCCAATATCCAACATGCATGTACGCAATTTCTTCTACATCTATATCAGGAAAAAAATTATTTTCACCCTATATTTATATCTTCACCTCATCGATTTGAGTATGAATTTGAGTATAGATTTGTTCTGTGCACAACTAAAATGAGGTTTCTACATATGAGTGAGCATGTGTCCTCCTTGCAAATCCTTTCTCCCACCACCATGGTGACAAAATGTTTTCTCATTAACCATTTCAAAGGTATGAATTCCAAGAGATAAACCTAAGTCCAAAAGTAAGAAATGGGATTGAACATGGAGAAAATACATGAAAGACTAAAATCCATTGGGAAAAAAAACATGGAAGGAAAGAAACTTTACTGCAAAGCTAATAGACTATGAGGGAGATGGTGTTAGGAAAGAGATAAGTAATAGTGAAATATAGAGAACAAAAACACAAGTTGAACCATAAAGACCCATGAAATTTCCAAAGTTTGAGCATTCGAGAGGTTGTAATAGAAAATCTTGAGTCCATCAAAGCCAAAGCTATGAGGTGGGGCAGAGTAGTGATACTCATGAATGGAATGTCACCCAAATATGGTCATTGTTTACTTATATAACTATCCACATAAAGCATTGAGTCCACGCAATCGAAATGTTGTCAAGGGTAGGAAAGTAAGAAAATAGGGTGGCATGTTAAGCCTTTGCACGCGGGTGGGGGTGGGTGGGGAGGAGAGGGGACTGTTAGTGTCCTCACTCTCAATTTCTCTTGTCTCATTGCTTCTCACTTGATGTAAGGATATTTAAAAGGGAGGACATGGGGGTGGGATTTTATCCACTTATGTGTTCATGAATCATGAGTATATTTAATAAATATCTTAGCTACAAAAAATTCGACAACTACCTCAAGGTACCCCCATGGCTCTAGGCTAAGCCATCATGAGAATTGAACCTCACATGAAAATGAAAAACTCCTTTCTTTCAACCATTGGATTTAACCTCTTTGGGAAATTTATTCATTAAATTCAATGAAATTAAGTTAATTAATTCATATATATATATATATATATATATATATATATATATATATATATATATATAGAGAGAGAGAGAGAGAGAGAGAGAGAGAGAGAGAAAGAAACTAGGCCAATTAGGTTGAACTCGAGTGGCATGGAGAAATGTTGTCACATCCCTCCCATTTGGATTCTGCATGTGACATGTTGATCTTATAATAAGTATTTCTTGGAATTACCTTTAACCTTCTTATTTGAGTAAACCCTAAAATATTTATCAAATATAAAGAAATTAATATATTATTTTTTATAATAATAATAATTTATTTATTTTTTGGTTCAAAATGATCAACTAAAAAATTATTGTAATCATCAATTAATAATATAAGTTATAATTTGTCTGAGTTAGGGAGTTAGAAGGGTCATTCTTAGTCACAAGGAAACTATAAAATTAACATATGAATGGAGTCTTGTCATTTTGTCAAATAATAAGGTAGAAGCTTATGCCCTTGTCCAAGGTTTGATAGGAGACTCAATCTTGAAGATTACGAAAACTAAAGTGTTCAGAGGTTCTAGTTTAGTTATAACGCATATCCTCTTATAGCTCTCTCCATTAGACATTATGTCTTAGATATCATCGTTACGATTGAATTCCATTGTTAAAGGTTCACAACGAATAAGTGGTTTCACGTTCTGAGTGAGGAGAATAAATAACAAATGAAATGGCTAATAAAACCTATAAGCATTTAGTGATGGATTTATATATATACTCTAATAGATATGTTCATACTCTAATAGATATGTTCATAAATCATTCCTTGATCATATAGTTGTTAATATTAATTCACTTAATATTGTATGGAAAGGGAAGCAACTTTTTCACCTTTCAAACTTATCTATATATGACAAGCATATTTTACCATTTAATTTCATCATTGCAAAATGATGAGGCTAGTTAGCCTAATCTCTACACTTTTCACAAGAAAAACGAGGGTTCAACATGGAGTAGTTAGTCGTGCCATGACTCTTCTTTCCTCAAATGTTAATGAAATCCTCTCAATGCGTGCATGCGGGAACAATGAGATATTTCATATGAACAATGAGACATTTCGTATTTTTCTTAATCTCGATTGGCTTCTTAAGTCTTCGATTGTAAAGAGGACACATCTCTATATTTAGATAAGGTTTTCCTTGAATTTAGGAACTTGACATCTTGAGCGAGTTATCTAGGGTGCAATTGATTTAAATTATCTTGCTTCAGTAGTCATTATCTGATTCTCGCTTTGCCTCTTTATTTTCTTATTTGTTGGTACCAAGCTTGTTTCTATGGATCCTCATAATTTTTTTGGAAATTAGTCTCAACTAATTGATAACTGAAGTTTCCTTCTAAAGGCTCTACACTTACTTTTACCACCATGAAGATAAAATAATAAAATAAGAAGTCAAAAATCAATTCAAGAATGATGTCTTGAAATTTTTTTGCTAACATAAGTAACAATTTAATTGGGGTGAAAACTACCACACATCCACATATTTAGAATCCACTTAACACTGGTCACAAAGTCTACAACCTTTTTTTATTCTCATCCACCTAGCTCTACATAACTTTAACTTCAATTAACCCCTCTAATCAACATTAAAACGCCACTAATATGAAAATTGGGAAATTTCATAAACTCACACCCTTTAATAATAACTATTACTCACATCTTAATTTTATATATATTCTTACCATTACTTTATATCATACCAAAATAAAAAAAATATAAACTTTTATAGAACATTCGATATATTTTTGCAAACTAATAATCATAATAACCATATCTCTTTGTATATTCTTTTAACATCTTTTTAAGAACGGACAACCCTCTACTTACTAAGTCATTTCAATCATTTCAAAATTTAATTATAATATTTTTAATATATATATAAAATTTTGTTTCATTAATACATGTACTTTATATAAATATAATTTCAATATCCCTTCAAACATACAGAATCTTAGTACAATACTGTCTCAATACATCGCATTTCCAATAAGATGATATGTTATTATAAAATAAATCTGTGCGCCATGCAGTATGTTCTTGTTTAATTCTGACTGGTTTTCGTGGTTAGGTTTTGTAGTTCAACGAAGTTTCTACGTTTGGGAAAGATCCACTTGGTATGGAAAAATTTCATTTGCTTGCATTTTATTTTTTTTCACCAAGAGAAAAATCGCTGTTTAGATATTATATCATAGGAAAACAGTCCATCGTCCAGTACATGCGCATCTGAAGAGGAGATAACCATTTCTCGACAGGAGAAAGGGATGTCCCATTCAGGCAGAGGTAAAAAAACAGAGTTTGGTACCCTCACAGACAACGCAGTGAAACCATATAGGTTCGAAACTGTATACAGATCCCATCTATGGATTCTGGCGTCCAGGCGTAGAAGCTAGGTGTATAATACATGGAGAAAATGAAACAAAATATAGAGATACAAAACAGACCTCATAGAGGATACAGACCACTTCAAAACCATGAGCAAAAACCGATAAGAGAAGTGTGGTCCAGCCAAAGGAATGCAGACTGTCAAAGGCGATGCAACATGAGCACTGTAACCATTAGGAATAGTGCAAGAAAGCTGTGCTGCATTAGTCAGGCAACAAGAGCAAGACCCAATACCAGTACAGATAAAGAGCCCCAATCCAACATAGCATCCCAAAGAATGAGAGAGCCCAGGGCCCATATAATGACACCAAATACCAAGTACCTACAATGGGATATAGAAGGTGGTCCCAGCCCTGTTTTCGCTGAATTTTATGACTGTGATGAAGCCAAAATCTTGTTCCAGCCCAAGTTTAGAGAGTTTATCCGCCCTGCTGTTCAGCTCTCCGTAAATATGGTGGGTGGATGCCCTCTGAAATTGAGAAAGAAAGTGGGAAATACGATCGACCCAACCACAGAGATGTGAGCTTCGGAGAATAGCCCTGCCCGAGATACCTTCAACTACAATCTGGGAATCCCCATATATATCAATGCAAGGGATCTTCAGGTGGAGAGCCACAAGGAGTCCGCTCCATAGGGCTAAAAGCTCAACTTTATTGTTTGTTCCAGGGCCGCCATTCCAGAAGATATGGTAGCGTTCCCCACTCTCCAATTTAAGCCAGGCCCCACAGCCACAGACCCCCTCCTGCTATGCTCCATCGAAAAAGAGAGCCGGAATATTGATCTCATGAGGTCTATACCTGATGGACAAGTCCTTTACGACCTCATCCGGAGCAGAGTGACTTTGTAGCCATTCCAGAATCCGCCAGTACAACCTGTAGGGGTCCCACAGCCCCCCATTGAACAACAGATTGTTCCTAGAGCACCAAATCTCCCAGCAAACATAGAAGGGTAGAGCCTTGATCCCTTCACCCTTTGATGCCCAATAATCATAAGCCTGGACCTGTGACAGTGGTCTCCAAGATGGGTAGCCAGCCCAGTGAGATATCATTTCCCAAAAGCCCAATACTGTCTTGCATTCAAAGAATATGTGGGAGACAGTTTCCAGCTGTTGTTTGCGTATGGTACAACGACCCGGTCCGAGCATACCTCTTTTTTGAAGATTCTCCCACGTGAGGATCCTCCCTTTCCTGAGAAGCCAGTTGAAAAGAAGGATCTTGTGGGGAATTCTCCACTTCCACGCCTTTATGAATCCAAGGATAACATGGGAGGAGGGGGCTCCAGCAATTATGTTCGAATACAAGTCCTTCACACTGATGTTCGATCCCTTGTATGACCCACCCCACACAATCCTATCACCTGTAGGATGAAAAAAGAAGCCAGCCCCCTGGAAAACGTTGATGATGTTCTGCCAAGAAAACCTGTCCTCATTCTATAAGCGAAGTCTCTCAAAGGTCTTCCAAACAGGAGCATCGCTATCCCAATGAGAGATTAAATCGGAGATGAAGAAGAGCCCTCTATGAGACAGCCTGTGGTAGAAATCCGGGTCAGAGCCATGGTCAGTAGAAGCGCCCAATATGTAGGTGCACGGGATAGGTATCCGCCTCCCATCGCCAAGCTTCCACCGCACGTTCTTCTTGATAATCCCAAAGCATTTAGATATACTTCTCCATATCATGGAAGCACCCTTATGTGGTATCATTGGGCCGAGGATGTAAAGTTTCATAGATCTAGAGCCCACATATTTGTCCAGCATGATATTCGACCATATGACGATACCCGCCAAGGCGCTCCATAATGATTTGGCTAATAAATCCAATGAGAATGTCTTCAGATCCAGTAGACCCCATCCACCCATTTCTTTAGGGCGGGAGATCTCCGACATTTTACATAGGTGAATTTTTTTTTGATTTCCCACACCGACCCATAGAAAATGTGACATGATAGCATAAATCCTATTGCAAATCTGCGCAGGAATAAGATATAGATGCCCCCAATAAATAGTGAGCTGCGAGAGAACATCTTGTGTGAGAACGAATCTCCCGCCCAATGTGAGCCAACGATTAGTCCACTTCACAATTTTGTTCCTGTATTTTTCAACTAACCATTCCCAATCTTTGTTCAAATAAGAGCAGGGCTTTAAACGGAACCCCAAGTAGGTGATGCCATCAGAAGTTTTGGCAGCACATACGCCCAGAATCTCAGCAATATGAAGTACTTCTGCCTCCTCACCATGATCAAAAAGCAGTTTAGACTTAAGCTTATTGACGACAAGGCCCGTGGCCAAGCCAAATCTGTCCAACAAAGAGTGAAGGAAAACCTAGTTTTCGCGGAGGATGCAACCAAAAACCAGTAAATCATCAAAAAAAAGAGAGTGGGTGATCCTGACCTGTGGAGATACCAGCATACCTGTAAAATGTCCCTCCCGAGCAGCACTATTAATCAGTCGGCTGAAACCATCCATGACAAGAAGGAAGATGAGCAGAGACAGTGCACAGCCCTGTCTCAACCCACGTCCAGCGTTGATGAAAGTAGATGGGATCCCATTGATGATGACACTATACCTCACCGAACATATACACGCCATGATCCATCTAATGGCAAGCAATTGCAGACCAATCTTGTAGAGTGCCAATCTAATGAATGACCAGTCTATGGTGTCATAAGCCTTGTAGAGGTCGACCTTGTAGATAATACCATCCTGCTTCAGATCATGCATAGTGTGCAAAGCCTCCTGCGCTATGGCTACAACATCATGAATTGATCTTCCATTTAGGAAACCATACTGTTCATCCGAGATCCACTTAGAGAGAGTTGCCTTCAGCCTGTTTGCAATCAGCTTCGAGGATATCTTATATAAGACATTGCAAAGTGCAATAGGGAGGTAGTCTGAGAAGGTAATAGGATCCGATGTCTTAGGAATGAGCGCAATAAAGGTGGCGCTAATGGCACCCGGCATCTGTCCCTTTGTTCGGATCATCTCAATCAATTCCAGCAATTCGGCTCCTATGAGGTCAAAAAAGCCGATGAAGAATTCTACCGGCCACCCATCAGGCCCAGGGCTTTTGTCCTTGGCAAAAGATTTCAGTACAAGCAGTAATTCCTCCTTAGATATGGGTGCCATGAGACCCTCAGCAGAAATCTGGTCAAACATCACCGGGATGTGATTAAGAACCCACTGTTGGTTGAGGTAAGAGATCCCCTCATCTTGCTTATAGAAATCTCCAAAAAATTCAGCTGCATATCTCCTAATCTCTTCTTCATCAGAGATGATGGTACCCTCCTTGTTACGAATGCTCCATATGGCATTTTTATCCCTTCTGCCGGATGCGCATGCATGGAAATACTTAGTATTTAGGTCACCCTCTTTGAGCCACTGCTTTCTGCTCTTTAATTTCCACGTGAGTTCTTCGATCCTAAGAAGTTCAGTCTTCCTACCTTCCAAAGTTTTTAATAATTCATAGTGTCCAGCATCTGGAGGGTGGGATAAAAAAAGATCATAAGTCCAGGAAATGTGCTCAAAGATCTCAGCCAACTCCAATCTCTGTGCGCGCTTCTTATCACGTTCCCATTTTTTGACAGTACGCTTCAAAGCCACCAATTTTCCAGCCAAACCACCAGCATGTGGGGGCGAATCCGCATCGTCCTTCCAGAAATTCGAAACCAGATTGATGAAATCAGGGTCCGAGAGCCACACCCTATTGAATTTAAATGGGGCTCCCTTATTGAAGGCTTCAAGTCACCACGAAAAGCAAATAGCCATGTGATCCGACAGAGAAGATTCCTGGACAGAGAGGCTCATGTGTCCCAGGATATTAATCAGCCCTACGCTGACCATGGCACGGTCCAGAACCTTGGCAATGTAGTCATCCCCACACCTGTGGTTTGACCAGGTGGGTACAGCAGGACGAGCATTGATATTAATCAGATCCCAGCTATTAAGGATGTGCAAAATTCTGCTAGCAGCCCTGTCTAACCTAGCTTTTTTACCCCACGACTCATCCACAGAGAGGGCAACATTGTAATCCCCTATCATCATCAAGTTTTTCAGGTCCAACAACCCACTATTGTCCATCTTATCCCAGAATTCCACCTTCATGCTACAGGGCGCATATACGTTAATAATGGCCACCTGTTTGCAAGTCCCCCTGATAAAACCATATAGAAGGATGCCACCAAAGAATTTATATGCTGTGAAGTTGAAATACTGTACGTCCCAACCTACTGCGACGCCACCCAATCTTCCCACAGCGTCAACCCCAGCGGCCTTCCAACCTGGGCAGAGCTCAAAAATGGCGTTCACCGCAGCCTTGCGGAGAGAAAGTGTTTCCTGTAGACATATGACTGAAGGTCTAACATTCCGAACCAAATCCTTGAGGCGAATTATTTTTGAGGGATCGCCAACCCCTCTGATGTTGAGGGATAGAATGGATGTCATTTCCCACCTTCATACGGGCGGCTCCCTCTAAGGGCCCAGTCCGATTCTATGTCCAAGACAGGTATCTCCTATAGATTCAAGATCTCTCCCCTGTAGATTTCTTTGATCTTTTTTCTTCCTCTGAAATGTCTGGACCCCTTTTTCGAAGTTTTGCGAACAGTGATATTTGCCACGGAATCAGGCGATATAGTAGGAGAGTTTTCATTGACCTTTCTATCAAAAACAATCAATTCCACGATGTCCAGATCTGGGTTCTTCAGAAGGCCCTCCAGGTCAGTCTCAACATCATTCCTGGGTGATTCAGATCCCTGTTCGACGACAATAGATCGATCATTAAAAGGAGATGCCCATTCTAGGGTAGGTATTAAGGGGGATGCAGTGAGAGGACAATCAGCTGGAAGGTCGCGATTAATGGGTGGGTCATTTTTGGAGCAGGACGGAATAATAGGCTGGGTGGGTGCGGAAAGTGCGACAGCATTCCTGGGTGATTCACAACCCTGATCAACGACAATAGCATGTTCATTAAAAGGCGAAGCCCATTCCAGGGCGGGCATGGAAGGGGAAGCAGAGAGGGGACTATCAGCATGTAGGTCATGATTAATGGAAGGGTCGTTCACGGAGCGAAGAGGTATAGAAGGGTGGGTTACAGAAGAAAGAGACTGAGGAGGGAGGCCCCTGGAGGTGGGGGGGATGGCCCCGAATCGAAGGCGAGAACCGACTTTAGCCGACAGACAACGTGCAGGAATATCGGCTATAGGAGAGGATTTTGAGGGGGGAGGCGTGGACATCCCGAGGCCAGCCTTGCCATTAAAAGAATGATGTTCAGTGGAGTGAAAGGGATGGCCATCCGGAGCTGCATTGTAAAGCGACTTACCCGAGGACTCCGCCTCAGTGGATAAGGATGAAAAGCCACCTTGCCCCTTTGGCAAAGTGTAATTGCGCCTCCTTCTTGTCTTCGGGAATATGGTAGGGCATTCTCGTTTAAGGTGGCCCATTTTGTGGCAACATAGGCATCTAAAGGGGATACCCCAATAGTCAACACGCTGAATGTGTCTCCTCCTGTCCCAGACCAATTCTATGTCCCCCGCCAGCTGATGCATAGTGGGTACCTCGATCAAAATCCATGCAACACGTTTTTCCGGGACGCCAACGCTCCTCGGGTCAACGTATCTTGTCGATCCAATAGTGTTACCAATGGCAGAGAGAGCCTTTTCTATCCAGTATTCAAGCGGGAGGCCAGGTAATTTGGCTCATATGTACTTGCCCCGCGGGGCGTCCACAAGAGGATCAAAACCTAAATACCATGGCATGATCTGAAGATAGCTACGACCAGATACCCATACCCTGTCCATAACCTTGTTGCAATCATGTTCGTGCATGAAATGTACAGTGAACCAGTTTCCGATAAGCATGCTAATCTTAGGCATGTATCCAACTTTCTTGGTCCAGCACCTCTGAGCCCATTCATACATGTCAATTTCCTTTGAGTCAGCGTAGATCCATCTGCCGACCAGCGCTCGTTTTTGAAGGCTACATACTCTATCAATAATGTCATCATTATCCAGGAACACCTCTTTAACCTCCTGTGCATGTCTATAAATAGAACGATTCTTTCCTCGCCGCCTTCTGCTATCTCTCTTTCGATTGGGATGGGAAGATCTAGAGACGGGGATGTGAGAGGTGTGTTCAGAAAGAGACTTTTCCTGCTCCGCAGTCAGTTCAGGCTGAGGGCCCAGTGAATGCCGGGAAAAAGTACAACCGGCCTTCTTAATCCTATCACTTTGTAATTCAGCATGCAACTTAGCCGCAATAAAGGCCTCTTGAGCAGAAAGGTCGGAGGAGAGGTGGTCCTCCCGGAAGTCCAACGGTCCCCTGCACCCCAGACCCATGAGAATCGACTAGAAACGGTAACAAGGATACTTGAGTGCAGAAATAGTAGGTGGGATCTACTGCGACCAGTCCCAATCACATGCAGAAGTCACAGCATGAGATCCGAAAGCAAATCCAAGATCATGCCATAATAGAAGTACAGATTGTCTGAGGTATGGAGATAAGTAAAAGAGTCTAAACATAGAGCTCCACTCCCCAAGACATATAGAGCATACCATCCCAAAAAGGGAGACCCGATAGTAGCCTGGATGAATAAAATATAGAGAAAAAAAGGCAATGTACCACCAGCATTGAATTGCGAGGGCCGTGACCAGAGATACTGAGGAGAAGAGATATAAGAAGGCATTGAAGCAGAATCGCATAGGGGATACTCGATACGACGTCTCATACTTACCCCCCGATCCGATAGGATACAAAATACACCAAAGCATTAACAGCGGATGGTAGACTCACCAACTGATTAGAATGAAATAAATGATCACCTCCGACCATCGGAAGATGATCAACTGAAGCAAGAGACCGAGGGGGATAGGAGAGCCGAAGTAGATGCAAATCGTTGTAACAACAACAGCATAAGCAGCCTGGACAAGTCCACCACCTGCCCCAGAGTCTGAAACTACACCCTTTGCATGGCCTATTTAGATGAATGGAGTCAAACCACATCCGCCACAGACATAGCCAATTGTGACAAACTTCACAAGCCCGTGTGGATGCCGAGGATGTAGAAGGAGTAGCAGAATCAGCCGAGTTTTCGATCATTCGAAAAGCACAGATTCATAAGAGCCGATAGAATGATATAAGCAACAACAAAAAGGAAAAAGATAAAGCCTATCTCCACCTCGTCGGAAAAAGTCATAGAAAAACAATAAATAAAACCATATAGTCGGTTCCAATGACAAACATGCCCCAGGTTGGTGACTTTCATATACAATCATACGCAGGAATCTTTGGGCCCCTTGCTAGACCAATGAACATGAAGATTCATAACTGATAGCAGAATCAACATGAAGGAAAGAGCCGAGAATAGCCAATAGGGAGAAGAGACTAGTACAAAATGACCAACCTCTCCAAAATAAGCCCAAAGACATTCATCTGCACACTGTCTCGAGGACTCGACCTCCTCAAGTATTCCTTTCCCTCTGGCGGGCTAGTAGTTGCATCAATATTTCCTTTAGTATCTCTCGTTCCGTCTATGTAGTTGAGGTCGATGGAGGAGTGCCAGCATCGAAAGCTATCACTTCAAACACAACACGAAAATATAACCTATGGACTCCATCTCTCCGTCCTATTTTTCCTTCCGAGTGACGCACTATACCGTAACTCTATTCCCAGAGGAACGGTACGTCTTACATTTATCCACTATTCTGTAACCGAGGAGTTACCTGTGTGTATTATCGCTTTGGTAGAATTAAATTTAGTGAACTCACATATTATGGTTGAAAATAATTAAAAATTTCTTAATATTATAAGAAAATTTGATCGAAAATTTTGAAACTCTAGATTAAGGTGGTCAAATTTCAAGTTTTTTTGAGCGTCTAATATTTTTTTTTTTTTTTTTTTTCACTAACTCCGCTTTCACCTTAAAAAAAACCATGTAAAAAAAACACAACTACTGGCTATTATGCAAGGTCAGTAGACAACAGCGAATTAAATATGACAACACGGGAAAAATGAAAACACAAGTTAAATTTTCATTGGCCTCGAAATCTTCTCACTTTTCCGTATTGCTTATGAAGCTGTCATTGTTGAAATTATTGTTTTGCATTTTAATAGAATATCGGTATCTTAATCGTGGAGAACTGGAGATCAAAATGAAATGAACGAGTGAAAGGTGAACGACCACGAAATCCATGTAATAAGCGGAGAATATGGGTTTGCAGCTAGCCAGCTCCTATCATCTTTTCTCGACAGGATTCAAATGTTTCTGCACAAATGTTGTCCGAATAGATTTCATCGCCATTGATGGGTACACTATCAGTCTTAAGCAACGACCGTCCTAATAATTGAACATATGAGAATGATGGCACGATGACACCATTTTTGTGTTTTTTTTTTTTAAGATTCAGAGTGAACAAACATGCTCACTGATCAAAGCAATTAGCTTGGGAAAATGTGGTGCGCACGAGAATGCGAAGTAGAAGGACTCTCCCCTATTTCTTCGAAACCAAAGGTGAGAAAAAGGTCTTTGGTCACCTCATGAGGATAACCAACTCACCGAGTATATCATGAGAAAAGGCCTTGTCAGAAAAAGGAGTTATGTGGCCAAGCATGCTGATAAGTGTTTGAGATAATGCCTCATTTATGATGCATACTACAGATTAGGGATTGGTTTGGTTTGTTGGAGGATGTTGAGAGATTCTCTCAACTTCTTCCTCCAAGAATGGAATTAGTTGGATCTCAGCAGCACTATAAATATTGTAATGTATTCATGTGATTTGATATAGAAATTAATTATTTGTGAATGTTGTTCAACGGATGCTCTCTTCAATTTCTAATATGGTATCGAAGCCTCTACTGGCTTAAATCCCTCACGGGATGGCCAGGAAGATGTGAGAGCCATAAATTGTAATCTATGTAAATAGATAGGATTAATGCGTGTGAATGTAGAATTTTTTTATTTTTATTTTTGGTAGAAATTGTTGTAAGTTTCTATGATGTCCGTCGTCGGCTTAGGGTTTTCTCTAACACGTGATTGCTTTATCGGAGGCCCTTCTCTACGGCCAGTTTACTATTATCAGCTTCTTTCTTCCTGATATTCTAATACAACGAACCGCCTACGCTATCACAAAATTCAAGGATCTGACTCACCAACCATTGTCCTTCGCCGTGGAATTGATCAACGAAGGGAAACAAAGGGCGACGGAAGAATACTTGCGATCTTTCATTGATCTGGTGGAGCTGAATGGGCGTCCACACAGTAAATCCGTTGGTGTTCATTGTATTTCAGACGTTTCGAAGATTATGGTGGATCTCAAAGAAGTGGATTTTGGATGGGGGAAAGGCAGTGTATGCTTCTCCTGTTTATCTGCAAGTGCTAAACGTTTCATTTTTAACAAAGACTTCCGTGAATGCCTTTGAAGGGTTCCTTGTTCCTGTTTCTCTGCTGTCGACTGCTATGAAAATATTTGAGCAAGAAATAAATAATGCAATGAATGACTAGCTGCAGCCAGACTCAGTGATAATTGAATTTGGGGGAGGAGTCTGATCAAATTCTTCTTAACGCTCATGATCAAGATCATACAATCAGATAAGTTGTGTTAGGGTTGAATGAAGCAGACTCTCTTCATAAACAAGGTTTTTTAAGCTCTCGGTATTTCATCTTGCTTTTCTTCAGTTTTGAAAATGAAATATAATCTTCATAATATTTGTCAAATATCCAAAGAAGTTAGCACGAGTCAGATTGAAAAGCTCGAAAAGCACTAAAATGATGGTTAGATGTATAAAATTTCATAATATTAGGAGTGGTGCTTTATTAATGCATGCGGAGAGGCTGTGCATCAAGCACAGAATTGCGTAGTTCTGTGGTGACAAAACGCATTCAACTTCAGAAGGCAAGGAATGAAGAGAAAGTCAACACAGTTGTTGCTGGTCATGCTATTGGTTTTATCTACGTTGGATTTTGTGGGTTTATTTTTGTGAGATTTGTGTAGTGAAAAACCAATTATTGAACAAATTATCATTATTTAAATTAGTCATTCTCGACGTTCTTCGGTGCCGAGAGAACAATTGGCTAATTTGATTGTGTGAATTTGTTATATGCTGATGGATCTTGTTGTGCTTCGGGCTTCAAGAGCATCGGTTACAGGTTATATAATGAGATCCTTGTGTGTAAAGGTCACTTTGTAGGATTGATCGCTATTCATATTCTGTACCTAGAGTATTTTCCTATAGACTGTTGAAATTTATTCTTTGGGGTTATTTCACAGATGGAAATATTTCCATAGGATAGTTCAGTGTCGTGACTCTTCTTCGGGGGTGTCAAGAATCTTTGATCTTACAAATTCAACATTGCTGGTCAGAAACAAATGTATTTTAAATGGGTTGAATGGTAGCTCGAAAATGGTGGAGAAAAGAGCATTGTCTATGAGATCTCAGAGTGGGTACAAATGTTAATGAAGACCAGGGCAGACAAATGTTTGTATTAAATTAGTGTGTTCTCCATTTTTGTAATGTAGGCATTAAGGGGGGGTGTTTGAGATAATGCCTCATTTATGATGGATACTACAGATTAGGGATTGGTTTGGTTTGTTGGAGGATGTTGAGAGATTCTCTCAACTTCTTCCTCCAAGAGTGGAATTAGTTGGATCTCAGCAGCACTATAAATATTGTAATGTATTCATGTGATTTGATATAGAAATTAATTATTTGTGAATCTTGTTCAACGGATGCTCTCTCCAATTTCTAATAATAAGCACCCAGATCTACTCTAATTTCACTTATTTTCTTCTTCCCCTCCCGCTCAATTAAACTCAATATAATTATTTTTAACCCAATTCTATTGAATCTAATGCATGTCGTCCTCTGTATATCAACTCCAGTGCCCGGAAAACGGTGATCCTTTTAAAAGTCTTAGATTCAAATTTAGAAAAACAGGGTTCCTTTTCAAAAAAATGGGCTCCAATTCAGAAAAATATAATATGTAGGTCTCCTAAATTATAGAATTAATAACTACAGTGGATGGATTAACAGTTGTAGTTGTAATTCTAGGATGATAAAGAATAGGGAGTAGGATTAGGGCATACATTGTTCTTGTCAATTTCAAAATAGTTAAATAAATAATATGGAAAACATTAACAATAAATGACACTTCACTAAACTGAATCAAAACTGAATTGTCTATGACACATAACAAGCTACATGTTAAAATATGACAATTAATTGTAATTAAATGGATTTTACGGGACACTCAGTTTTAACGAAAGACACAATTGCTCATGTTAAATTGGGAATGATTCTTGATTAATAGAATTTCCAATGTCGGCAAGTAGAGGTTTCCTTGACACTCTATCAAAGTTTTACCACTTAAATCTTTCTATATTTACCTATGTATTTTGATTAAGTTTCCATTCAACTTATATTTCTTTCTTGTTAATATCATTTAATGTTCTAGTGACAAGTATACAACAAAATCAAATATCAAGACACCTAACAAACAGTAAGATTAATATCTCAACATGAGAGTAATATACTAACAACTAATTTAAAAACATTGAACTAACTGCCTAATAATACTCAAATGGAACTAATTACCTAGTAATAGTACTACTAAAAATAAAGATCTTGTTCAATAATAAATATCTAGAACAAGATCTGAAAATTTATTAATTTATTAATATGATTTTGATATTATGTAAAACCCCAACATAGTATCCAAGCCTTAGCTATTTTCTATTTAGGTCATGTTATATTTTCATTTACTTATCCCTGCCAGATTAAGTTTAAATGCAAAACCCCAAAATAATGGTGGACTATAATCTTAAATTAGATATTGCTATGATTACTATCAAAATTTATGCAAGGCACAAAAGTTTATGTAGGTCTGTCAAGATAAGGAAAACGCTGTAGGTTTAGAAGGATTAACTAGCTACAACCTGGCCTTAAACTTGATGCAATTTCACCTGAAGAGGAACGGCTCATCATATTCTTACAATCCAGTATTGGCAACATGTTTCTACTTTGTTCATCCCCATGTTCTCTATTCAACCGAATTGCTCTCTTTTCCATAAATGTATTGGAATTTAATTCAAACTACACAGTTTGCAGAAGAGGAAGAATTGAACGGCAGGAAGACAAAAAGACAGACAAAAAGATAACGACAACAATAAATTATGTTTGGTACGCAACCGAGCAATGAATTTTAGATTTGATTGAGCCTCCAAGGTTATTTTTTGTTAATGGGCATAGGCTTGTTTTGGTTTTCGCAGCTCTCCATCCTTGCAATTAAAACACTGCACCAACCAGAATTTAAAATTATGCTATCCCTGCCATTAAACACCACCAACCACAGAATGCAGAACCTCATCGCAACATCACAATTTCGCAACATCGCATTATCTTTCCACACCACCCTAAGTTTTTTTGTTTCATCTGCGATGTGATATCGCATATCACACGCACAGGGTATTAAGTCATCCATGGCATTGGGTGAGCCACATAAAATGGAGCCGATCCCACAAGTCGTCCATTTCATAAATGGATCTGATAGATTATCAAATGAAGTTTAATTTCTTTTTTTTTAAGGAGTAGGGGAGGGACGCCATTACTTGGGCGCCCTCCATTCCACGTCCGTAAACCATGTGGCCAGCACACCGTCTGTTGTACGATACTTGCCAGCTCCTATCATTGACGTGTTTTGGTTGGTGAGGGAGTTAAATTCGAAAACCTTCCGTACTTTTAGGGTTTCACACGACCTGTTTTGCAACATGGGTTCCTCACCCTGTGTATTTCTGTTCGGGGCGAGATGTTGCTCAGAGAGCTCCGCCGGTGGCTGCGCGCTGTGTCGCCAGTGCTGGTGCATGTCTTCTTCCCGTGTTGACCAGATGCTCGTGGTTTCTGTTGCTGTTCGGGTGGCATGTTGGTTTGTCACTCTTTCGTTGATGTTGCTCCTGCGCCCTGCTGTGGACAAGTTTGGCTCCTGCGACTGCCATAGCTTGCTCCTCCACTGTTAAATTGCCCTCCTCGACTGCTCAATACTGTGGGGAGATGTTGACGGCTTTGTGCCCTCTACTGGTTTGCAGAAGTACCATGATTTTAAGGTAATTTTTCATTTTCGAGGGTAATTTTTGTAGAAGTTGTGTTTCTTGCATTTTCAAGGGTTTTTACAGAGATTTTGGCTAATTTATGTTATTTTCGAGGGTTTTGCAGGGATTTCCAAACTGTGGCGGGCTCTGGCTATTAGTTCGCTCCTGCATTGACGTTTTCCTCTGCATTTGGCGTGGTGTCTTCACCTCCTAGTAGGAAAATAATTCCTACCAGCCCACTGTTGTGTTTTTCAACACTTGAAAACATGTGCTTATGAACACTTCTAATCTACTTCGGTTCAATTTAGCTCTTCTTCGGACTGTTTTTTCATGGCACTGGTTTTGGCACTGTTTGTTCTCCTTCCTATGTAGTTTAGGCTCTACGGTTTCTGTGCACATGTGCCTTCCTCGATTCTGTGATATGCATGTGAAATACTTGGTTATTGTATACCTCTATGTTTGCTGAAATACTTGGTTATATGTATATTTGCCGAGATATTGGTAAATCTGTGTATGTGAAATACTTCGTCGTGTACGTGTATGTTTGCCGAGCCGAGATACTTGTATATCTATGTATGTTTGCTGAAATACTCGGGTGTGTATGTGTATGTTCACCGAGCCGATATAGTCATATATCTATGTATGTGCGTTGATGTTTGCTGAAATACTTAGTCGTGTACGTTGATGTTTGCCGAGATACTTGGGGTTGTGTAGGTGTGTTTATCTCCCCCACTTCAGAAATTATGAGATTGCTGTGGTTGATTTTTTTTATCAACCCCGCTTAACAAATAATTATGACATTGATGTGCTTGATTCATGTGTTGATTCAGGGTTTGCTAATGTTTTGGTCTTTCCTCCTTTCCTCTGAGGATACACATGATCACATATCCTTTCCCTTTGGAACAAGTGCCACCTAAATCTATTGAATTCAGAAAAAAAAATTATATGGGTTTTACAATTAGTCCTTGGCTGGTATTAGTTCTTTTGCTCTGTTGCGTTTTCTGTTCTCAGTTTTGGTATTGTTCTCCACTTCGTTATTCATAAATTTAGATTTCTGTTCTTGCTTGTAAGTTTTGTTTTGTTCATGCTTTTCTATTTCTGTTCACTCTTATGTTCTGTTCATGTGTGTGTTATCTTAGATATTTTTAAACTGTTGGAAAGCATTCGCTTGTGACTCTGTGAGCTCTAGCAACAGTAACCAATAAATTGCTTAAGGATTTTATCTGTATCTCCACTCTTATAATGAGTTTTGGCAATATGTGTACTATGTAGTGAAGCTGTGAGCTTCAAGAAAAACTTGAATATCCTTTTCGTTTAATGAATTTTATGTTTGTAGCCAAAAATGTTTCTAAGTGTTGATAAATTTCTAATTATTCATTTTTGGATTGGAGTGGACTAAGATAGGTAAAGTGTTGGGGTCGAGTAGGATAGGTAAAGTGTTAAAAAAAAAATTGTGGAGCATTCATTTGTATTTGTTTCAAACGGGATGGGAGGTGGTTAGTTGAGAATGGAGTTGTTTATGGATGCAATAAAACATAAACAAGAGTTGTGTTGCATATATGCGAAGCTCATGCTGTTGGGTTATTTAACTCTAGCACCCTTTTTTCATATATTATAGCAGCATATTATTACTTCTCTACCACATGTGAGATACACCAAACTTGTTATTGTATTTACAGATCACTTATGTAGGGTGCAGCTGAATGCTTTAATTTTAGTTAAACTCAATTTTTATCTGAAGTTCTGTTTAATATGCTTTTCTTTTTGGAAGTACTACTTTTCTTTTTCTAGTTTCCTGCAGCACATTTGATTATTGAGGTACTGGCATTTTCATTTCAAATTCACTTATATTATGCTTCTAGTTGGAGATGTCCAGTCATCCTTTTGGAAAACCATATTTATTGGTAGCATTATACTTCTAAAAAACTTGATTCCCAAGTGCCAATGCTTTTTACGATGATATATTTTTTATCTTTTAGAATGTTCCAGAACTAACAGTTGAAATGGGCGAAAATGCGAAGTTGGGAAACAATTTTTGGTGGATGGGAGAATTCGGGAGAAATTTTCGATTTCTCGGCCGAGAAAAAAAGTCAACTTAAACTCTCGGCCGAGAGTTTTCAAAACTCTCGGCCGAGAGTTTTCAAAACTCTCGGCCGAAAGTTTTGAAAACTCTCGGCGGGATTGTGTTGCAAACCTCTTGACCACAAACTCTCGGCCGAGTTAGAAATATAGCCAGAGTTTCGTCAAACTCTGGTAGAGATATTTTTCTAACTCTAACGAGAGTTTTATTGACCAAATTCTAAACATGAAACTCTCGGCGGCGAGAGTTTCTAAGAA
Source organism: Pinus albicaulis (assembly GCA_034641835.2). NCBI lineage: Eukaryota > Viridiplantae > Streptophyta > Pinopsida > Pinales > Pinaceae > Pinus > Pinus albicaulis. The sequence continues at coordinate 468,137,056 of CM076576.1, forward strand.
TATTTTACCGGGAGTTTTCCACGCCCATAAATGTTCAGAAAACTCTCAGCCGAGAGTTTCAAAAGCTCGCGAGAGTTTTCTCGTTTGAGAGTTTACGAGTCAACAAAACTCAAAAACTGCGGTTTTGAAACATAACTGAAGGGATAAACTCTAATAAAATTTTATATGTCGGACCAAGTACCATTAGATTCGTCTCTAAAACTAGTTTTTGATGATGTGAGATTTATGGAGTTTCATTAAAAAATTCAATTTTTTATTAATTTTTTACTAAACTATGTCACTATGGAATTTCATTGTTCGAAAAATTTCACTGAATGAAAATTCAATAACTTTCAAACGAGGACACCAAAAAATTTAAAAAAATCATAGTGCACTTCCTCTCCCTGTCTACTTCAAAAGGGTACTCTCATTTTTCTTATTGATGATCACATTGAAAAGAAAATCAAAGGATAATAAAATGTACTGAAACATTACTGTTTTTTTGTCTTCGTCCATTTCAAAAAATAATAAAAAACAGTGATTTGATCTGAAAATTACCAAAAATAGTCTGTGCACTAGTGCAATATATGCAGATTATGATGCTATGGTTTTTTTCCAAAAAATGAATAACCTTCCCTAAAAAAAGTAAAGGATAATAAAGAAGTGACAGCCTGCGTTTGCAAGATTTCAAGTATATATCTTTGATTATTAAACCTTTAAAATTTACCTCATATAGTATTTTTTTTAAAAAAAAAATGTATGGTAGCATGAGACAGACGATTCTCTGAACAACATTTTTTAATAAGCATAATTTGCGATAAAAATGAGTTAGTGGAGTTGAAGTTGAAAAAAAAATACATAGAAAATTACAATTTTCAAAACGTCAAAAGGGGAAATAAAGTGTTTCCCCCAACTTGCATTTTTCCTTTAAATATGAGTAAACATAACAGAAATTTCTTACTTTGTTATAGTTTCCCTTTCAATTGTTTAGAGACATTTTTCTTTTACTGCACTTTCCTTTAGAGACATTTCTTTCTTCTTTCAGTGCATCCAAATGACTTCTCAACATTATTCTGCTATTTCAAAATACATATTTGTAGCATACTCCAGCTAAGCCCTGTAGTTGACAAGAGTGCATGCCGTATAACCATTTTGTGCATTTCTCATCCATGACAAAGTGGATGTATTGCGATGATGTTAAATGGGGTCAATACTACAAACAGCTTGATGTAGCATGTGTTTCAACTTTACAGTTTTGGAGCACTCCATATAATTAATTAAGATATTACTCTCGATTCTAATGATTTTTACTATCTTATGTTGGTAAAGTATATCTTAACCTTATGGTACAATGTTTGAGAAGCACTCGACCACGTTAAAGTTAGATGTTAGGTTAGATTGGGAGTCTTGTTTGAGATGATCCCAACAAATAGAAGTTGGGTAATGGATCCAACTAGCTGCCTATAATGATGTATGAAGAGATTCTGTCTATTGAACCCTTAGATTAACATCTCATGTTAGGTAGATATAAGCAGATTGGTTCTATTTATGCTATTAGGCTACCTTATTTTCCTAAAAAAAAATGATTTAATTATGAAAAACAAAATTACATTCACTATGTGTTTTTCTACATTTCAGATATATCCTTAAGCATAGGAAGTGATAAAAGTATGGCTGGGAAGATATCTTGCTTCATAAATAGTCTTCAAAAATGTCAATATGACAGCCCTATCACAATCATTCTAACATATCACTGATTTGAATCCAAACATATAGTCCATCCAAAAATCCACATCATAATGTGGTTACATCCAAAAACATCTAACACTCCTATTCTTTATGGCCTTGAGAATCTTCAGTGCCAAACCCTGAGTTACCTGATTGAGCCAAGTAGGTTGGCCTTCCCAAGAAGGCTTGATTAGGTGGTGGTTGATTGCTGCCATATAATTGAGACCAATTTGTCCCTTCCAACCATGGAGGAATTGAGTATCCGTACCTCACACTTGCGTTAAGTGGAGGTGTGTGCTGAGCATACATTGAATTCAGACCTCCTGTGGTAGGAATAAGGCAAGTGGGTAAACCCCGATTTTGATAGTGAGGCACTTGAATGTTTATGAGGTCTTGGAATAATGTTGTATTATTTGCAATGTTGTCCAATGTGTTGGACATGGTCCTGGATTCATTCTCATCAACTGTGCTTGCATTTATGTCAACCATATGAGTCAACCCTTGTTCCCTTTCAAGCATTTATTGAGCCTTCCTTGCTTCCTTTTCCTATCTTGAGATTTGTTTTTGTTGCTCCTTCTCTTGCCTTGCTCTCTCTTTTTCAAGCCTTTCATCTGCTCGACGTTGTGCTGCAATAGCCCTTGCTGCTTTCATCTCCTTGGCTTGATCTTTTTTTTTCCGTTTTAATTCCTGAATTTCCATTTTCTTATTTTTAGACTCAACAAGGAGCTTTGTATAGTCTTCAGAGGTGAGTAACTGTGAACTTTGCCCCAAACAAAGACTACTGGTTGTTCCTTGCTTCTTTTTCATTGACGCTCTTTCTACTGGTAGCTTTAAGAACCGCCCAACTTCTCCCTCCCTCCCACCTGCATGTCATTGCTTGGCACTTCAGTATCTGTGGCACTTGATTGAACTATATTGTTTTCTTCATCTGCTGCCTCATTATATCCTCCATCTTCTTCCATTGATCTATTGTCCAAAAAAAAATGAACAATTTCACTATTCAATTCAGCCACTTGTGAAGGCATGTTCATGCTTTGTTCATTGGTTCTTGAGACACTATGGGCGTTCAAATTAATCATGTTTTCTGCCAGCCATGATGGTGGGTTTACTTGGCTAGGCAATGTCAATTGGTAATTTTTAATTTCATGCCCAATATCAGCAATTTCATTTTCTGCATTAACAATATCATCATTTTCATTTTGAACTAAATCTGCATTAACAATATCAGCAATTTCTGTTTCAACAAAATCTGCATTCTCAACTGCATGTTCAATAGTGTTGCGATCAATTTTTTGACAAGTATATTGTGTTTCACATACCTACTCATCATCATCAGCATATAACTGTCCTTGAGAGAGGGAAATTATATTATCAGCTACAACCACATCACCATGTTCATTTACTTCTTCTTCCACTTCATGTCTTTCTTCCTGACCATCCACATGGAAAGCTTGGCTACAAGCAGTATCATGCATAAGAGCATCATAATTTAGTGGCCATATTCCTGTCCTTCTAAATCCAGCCTTGATATTTGATGGTGTCAGAGCCCTTTTAAAAGCCTTACTTGCAAGCTCTGCTAACTCAAACCTTTTGACCTCAATCCCTGGATTCTTTTCCATCCATGCAACACGTTCTGACCTGAAATAGTTCTTGAAAGGGCCAAACACACTAACATGAAGTGGCTGCATTCTATGAGTGGTATGAGTGGGCAATGTTAAAAGGTCAATGCCCAAATTGTATGCTTCCTCAATTGTTTGTAGATCCATGTGGCTTCCATGGCCATCTAATATCAACAGGTGTCTATTATTAGGTGAGACACCACCTGGCACAGATGCAGCAAAGTGGAAAAGCCAATTTAAAAAAATCTCTTTAGTCATCCATGCATGGAGATGTGCAGCCATGCATGCTCCAGGTTCACAGTTTTGTATATAATTTTTCAACTGATTTTTACCTTTGAAAAGATAAAATCCTGGGATTGAAGCACCAATTGCATTGACACAACATAAAATGGTTATCCATTCCATGCTCTTAGGCAAAATATTTGGCACGTTTCGAATGCCTCCTTTGGCAATTACCCTCATGCCACAATTCCTTACCGCCTGTAAACCTGTTTCATCATAGTTCCATAAATGGTCTGCAGCATAAGAATGTTTATCATATGCAGTAGAAAGAGTGTCATAGATATTACATACAACTGTAGGGCGCAAATTTAATGCTCTATCTCTGTCAAGGCCCTCAGTTGTACGCAATACAAGGTCTAGATGCCTTTTTTTAAACCCAAACCACCATGATTTACCAGGAAACCCATCTTTGAATGGGTTTGGCCTCCCTTGACACATTTGAGCAACTGTAGATTTGAGTTGTATCAACTCTAGCCCATGTCCCAATTGGGCCATTTCTTTACACCACTCAACCACCTCGGCCTCCTCCTCTTCAGTCATAACTGTAATAGGCCCTCTACGTTTGGTGTGAGTCGGCCCATTTATCCAATAATGTATTGATGAAGGGGGAATAGTATGCTTCTTTGCAGATGCTTGAACAGAATATCCATTGAACTCTATGTCGTCAATTGCAGCTAACATTTCTTCTTTTGTCCAACCTCTTATGGTGCTGATATTTTTAGTTGAAGTTGCACCTTGGACTGTGGTTGACGGTGGCTCTGTGGCTGATGGTGCCACAACATCAGCTTTAGCCACATGGTCATCGTCAACAACATTTCTTGGAGCATTGGTGACATTGACATCACTTGTTCTTTCTTCATCTGATAAGGTGCATCACAGTTGGGCACCCCTGGTCACTCTTTTGCCACTTCTCCTTGTGCGAGCGACATAACTCACTCTTGCCATGGATGCAACTACCTGCAGAATTATTGCATGCATTTAGTTAAGAATAATTGAACATAATTCTTTCACACAAGCCAAACATCATCTGGTAACATCATCTCTTCCCATTTATAACAATTTATAATAGTTTACAATTAGTTTGTGTGTTCATGCCCGATTATTCTGAATGCCTTTCCTTCTGTTACAGTTTTCTTATTTTCTGTCTTGTCATCTTTAATTCCTATGATCAGCTAAAGCTCATCTACTCATGCTCCACTATTTTCCACAGGCTTATATTCTCAGCTAGTCATGTTTTGTTTTTTGTTATGTTTTGTTTTTTTTATCATTTAATAGAAACTATGGAACATCAGGACCTAAAGCATCTGAAGTATTATTTTTCCTGGTTTTGTTGTAGAGCCTGCTAGGGGTATTAGGGGAGAATTCCACAGGCAAGATGGGAGCATCCATTTGATGTTTCAAGATCTTACCTATGTTAGCCCAGATTCAATGACAGTTTACCTTTAGTCACAACAGATTCAAATGGTGCTTTAAGGCATCAACCTATTAGGCTCCTACACAGTAGGATTTTCCCCTGAAATTTTAAAACAAACAAAACAAAGGACAGTGAGTTTTCAAAAATTACAGTTGAAGTTTCTCATTCTTTTTCTTTTACTTACACCAACCATTAAGGTTTTAGATCTCCCTCGCCCAGGTGTTGGATATCCAATATTTTTAATGTGATGACATTTTATTGCAAATGTTATTACGGTGGACCTTGTAAATCATGTGTACCACTTTTGATTTTCCAGGGATGTTTCTCATTTCTACTGCTATTTCTTAGGGATTCTTCTGAAATTGGATACTAAGTATCCCACAGTTTGCAGAAAGAGACAGAGTGGCCATGTTCTGTAAATGCTTTAGCGTATGTTCATCATGACTGAACAAAATAATTGTGAGGTTTTAAGCTAAGGAACTGAATAATTGTGAGGGTTTAAGCATAAGTAACGGATCTCTGTGTTTTCTATTTAATGCTAATCTGTAAGCGAAGAAAATTATATGTGAATTTAAGCCAAGAAATTGATCTGTGGGTGAGCCATTAAAATATTATTGTTATTATTTTGTTTATCAGCATTGGAAAAACTCGTTATAATTCTATTACTCACTAGAGACAAAATCCTCTAACTAATGGCATCTTGATCAAACCATGACATTAATAGCCCTGAACTGAGCTAAACACTGAGCTATGGTAGAGATCCATCTAATCCTCCTCCTTATTTCTAAATATGCACCATTTCAATTTGGCATTTTTATTTCGGAATTTGATGTTTCCTTTTAAATCTTTTTAACTACAAAAATTGAAATGATAGAGATAGGCTTCTTTGACCTAGTCTCTAAAATGCACTCAACTTCAAAAGAACTGTGGTGCAACTGTGAATCAATGAGATCTTACATCTGTTAGCCCAGATTCAATGACAGTTTACCTTCAGTCACAACAGATTCAAATGGTGCTTCAAGGCATCAACCTATTAGGCTCCTACAACCTATTACGCTCCTACAAAACAATTTGTAATACCTCCTTTCACCCAAACAATTTTAAATTCATTCGACACATACTTTCTATATGTGGGATTTAATAGGAGGGCTCTTAGGGATGGTGTCAAAGTAGATGAGGGAAATGGTACTACAAATTTCCACTCCCACGAAAACACAAACGACATCGTGAAAGGGGATTTTTATAATTCCCTAGAGAAAACAAAGGTTGCATCGTTGAGACATGTGAGAAAACTAGAATTAACCAAAAAAAAGATGATTGAAGGCCATGGTCACGAAAATAAAGTCAACACATGGGACATGATTTTACATCGTATAACATTGGATGGAGAATAAAACACTGGCGCACCCACCCACCTAGAACTAGGCTAGGAAAAACTACAGCTTCACACCCCTGAGCGATGCATATGTTGATAGCCCTACAGGTGAAGAGATATAATTTTCCAAAAAAAAAAGGGGGAGCATATGGAAATTACTAAAAATCCAATGCCTTTGCAGAGTATGGAAGGAAACAACAACCCTGCAACCCTAAAAACTAGAATGGTAAGGAAATCTCTCACTAAACACAGTCTCTGCACCATTGAATTTGCAACACCACCAGTGAATTTATCTTGAACAAATGCTAATATGTTGATTGCTTCTACCCTAAAATTATTTGGTAACTCAATATTCTTTAAGATCCACTTTGTACTCTTTATCATCATTTTATTCATCCTTTCAACAACTCCATCCGTTGTGGAATATAAGGCACTGTGAATTATATTTTCATACATTATTTTTCACAAATTTAACGTCTTAATGTAGTTGACAGATACTTAGCACCATTGACATATGCTCTCACTGTTTCTAGAGGATTCTTCATCTCCTTCTCCAATAAGGTCGAGAATAATATGAAACAATGTTGTTTTTCTATTTCTTTTGAAGAAATATACAAAACTAGAAATTTCCTGGAGTTATTAATGAAAGTTAAAATCTGTATCGTGACTCCTTTGTTTGATAGAGTTTGCTTCAATCCATCTTTGTTGTATTGTAGCAGTGGCAATTTTAAAACAAACAAAACAAAGGATAGTGAATTTTGAAAAATTACAGTTGAAGTTTCTCATTCTTTTTCTTTTACTTACAACAACCATTAGGGTTTTAGATCTCCCTCACCCAGGTGTCAGATATCCAATATTTTTAATGTGATGACATTTTATTGCAAACATTATTACGGTGGACCTTGTAAATCATGTGTATCACTTTTGATTTTCTATGGCTGTTTCTCATTTCTACTGCTATTTCTCAGGGATTATTTTGAAATTGGATACTAAGTATCCCACAGTTTGCAGAAAGAGACAGAGTGGCCATGTTCTATAAATGCTTTAGCGTAAGTTCATCATGACTGAACACAATAATTGTGAGGTTTTAAGCTAAGGAATTGAATAATTGTGAGGGTTTAAGCATAACTAACTGATCTCTGTGTTTTCTATTTAATGCTAATCTCTAAGCGAAGAAACTTATCTGTGAATTTAGGCTGATTCAATCTCTCATTGGGTTCAGAAAATTAAACTGATATAAAGGCTTGTAAGACAACTGAAATAAAACTGATATAAAGACTTGTAAGACAACTGAAATAAAGGCTCAAAAATTAAAATAAAAGTGTAAGAATCAAAAATTAAAATAAAATTGTAAGAAAATTGTTGAGAAAACTAACCTGATTATACTTTGGAATGTTCTGTGTTGGTTTGACTCCAGAACTGGTGAATAGTTTGAATGTTCAGCTGTGGTTGAACTCCTTTTATAGTTTTTTGCAGTTGAATTTAATTGGTGACAATGATGGCCATGGATTGCAATGGCTTCATTTTGCATGTGTGATCAAGATTGAATTTGATGTGATCCAATGGCTGGGAATTTGTTTTTTTTGATCCATGTGCTTTGTTCTATTTTGATATGTTTTAATGGAAAATCATTTATTGAATTTATTGGGTGGGTGTCATTTATTGTGGGTTTAAATGTTGTTATTGGGTGGGTGCCATTTATTGAACACAATGTGTTTAAATGTTGAATAACACGACAGTTATGGCTGACAAACATTTATTTTTACTATGTGCAGGTATTGATATTTACTTCTTTAACACAGCATCAGGGTTGATCAGATGGGCTGAAGGACTATCTTTTTGTACTTATTGACTTGACCATTTTGGAAGGAAAAATAGTTTTATGAGTTTTTCAGTTGATATGAAAGGATTTGTAATATTGATACTTATTAAACTATTTATGGACAGTTGTGGGCTATTTATGGATAGTTGTGGGCCCAGTCAATGACTTGGGAAATTTTGGACTTAATTTAATATATATTTTCACTTCAAATTATTTCTTTATGTTTAATTATTGGATGCATATATATCTATTTTTGGTGGGTTGATGGGACCAGTACTATAACAATTACTGGTCCCTGCGCAACATTAGACAACTCTCCCCTAGTCTACCGGGGCCATGTTTTAGCCCGAAAACTTTGCCCGTCGGAAAACTTCGCTGCCCATTCACGTTGCCGAGTGCCTCGAGATCATGTTATGGGGCATTCCGCGATGCGACACGCTGACCAGCCAATAAACATGGTTACCCATGAACCATACATAAATCCATCGTGGTGGATTTGACATTTGCCCCCATGGCGCCTAGAATTTCAAATTTCAAAATGTCCTGCTCAATTTCTGCAACAGGTTTTTGAATAGGGATGCGATGGAGCCATTTTTTTCATTTTCATTTTTTAGGATTTTTAATAGGGACAGGATAGGCATATGTTGGAAAAATTCCTCAAACCAACCGGACTTTGAATGAGGCCATGGCCACTAACAGTAGCACTGTCATGGCTTCCGTGGCGAAGATGTATGAAGATGGATTTAAGAGTATAAACACACTGGTAAATGTTGGAGGAGGTATGGGCTCTGCCTTGTCCATGACTTTTAAGGAACATTCACATATACGTGGCATTAATCTCAATCTGCCTCATGTCATCGCCATTGTGCCTCCCATAACAGGTAATATTTGTAATGTTGGTCACCATTAATAACATTAATTTGTTGATATAATTACACGATAGCAAATGTGTGATGATTTATAAGAGGAAATGAGGGATTGTTGTAGGAGTGGAACATATGGAGGGAAGTATGTTCGAGCACATACCTTCTGCCGATGAAATTATGATGAAGGTGATTTAATTGCATAACAAATTAACTTAGTTTATTATTATTATTCTGCGAGCTAAAATAAATTCTTTCAATATTATTATTGCAGTGGATTTTGCATGATTGGGAAGATGAAGAGTGTGTGAAATTTCTAAGAAGAAGCTACGAGGCAACTCCAACAGATGGGAAGGTTTTAGTTGTGGAGGCAGTTGTTGAGGAAGGTCAAAGTATGTTGAGGCGATTGGGATTGTTATTTGATATAACAATGATGATTTCTACAATGGGAGGGAAGGAAAGAATAGAGGAAGAATATAAAATGATGTTCCAGAGATGAGGCTTCGCTAGCTACAGGGTCATCAAGTTGCCTTTCCTTCAAGCGCTCTGGGTGCTCTCCAAATCCTAAAAATCTGTTCCTCCCCGTATTATTATCATGACTACTGTAATAGGGTGCACTTTAGAAATCTGTCTGTCTCCGTATTATTATCATGCTTAATGTAATAGGATGCACTTTTTGTTGGGTCGTTTTTTTATTTTATCTTGTCACTAGGCTGAATCTGGATTCGCATATAATGGAATGTTTATCATGAAAATTGTAATAATTCAAGTTTCAAGGTTTTTTAATAAGTTTAATTACCTAAATTGGTTTTTATCTTCAATGTTTCTCTATAAAATTTATATTAAAGTTCTCATCTTTTATTTTTAAAAATTATATTATAAAGATATCTATATCAATTTTTTTTATACTATTTTAAAATTAAAATTAATTCACACAAAATATATTAATCAACATTTATTCTTTGCATCCAACTTAATATTTGATGCAACTTAATGTCACATGGCAATGGAATAACTACTCTTCCCTATCAACATTTATTCTTTGCATCAATTTATTGTTTGATGGAACTTAATGTCAGAGCATGGCAATTGAATAAATACTCTTCTTATTTATAGATGAATGATAAATAGTTGAATTTAGTAATATATAATTATTATTATTTTTAGATATAATAATCTTAAACCTTATTTTATCAAATATTTACAAAAATACAATTTAATTAATTACGATATAATTTTTTTCTAATCAACTTATCCTAATATATTATAAATATCATAATTTTCTTTTATAATATATATATATATATATATATATATATATATATATATATATAAAACTAGGTAATGGTCAAAAACACATTTTACATGAAACAGTGACTAAAATACTAAGAAATATTCCTTTTTGAAAAATAATTATATCATGGAGCAATAACTAAAATGCTAAGAATTGTTTCTTATATTTTGAAAATTAATTATATCTTAATCAATAAGAATAAATTAATACACATTTATATTAATAAGAATAAATTAAATATACACTTTTATATAAATGGAAGTTTAAATAAAATTTTACATTTTTATTTATTTAAAATATTAAAATTTAATGGATTTAAATTAACATTCCTAAATAATTATAAATACCATTTGTAATTTTGAAAATAATTTTTGATAAATTATATATACATTCATAATAATAAAATTTCATAAATAATAATTTTTTTTTCAATAATAAATATTAAATCATTATTTTAATAAAAAAAAATTCAAAATATCAAAAATGATAATATTGAAACTTAAATACAATTACAAAAATTAATTTTTTTTTTGTGTGAATATCAATATAAGTGTGATGTAATCTATGTTTTCATATGATACATAAGCAATGTATATTATTTTATGATCATATATTCATATTGTAATAGACTTTGAAGCTTTTGTTAAAGAGTGATAATTCTATCAAAATATATATAAACAATTAAAAAGACTATAATTGCATTATGGACATTTGAGAATATGACAATTAATATGAAGTTAAGATGTTTATGGTTTGGATCCATAAAAATACCAAACTAAATGAAATTACTCATCAAGTTGACTATTAAGTATGCTATTTTTATTGAAGATATTGATTATTCAATTTATATCTCAGACCATGTGAAATGCATGAAAGAATGAAAGAGTGAACAATTAAAGTATAATCCCCAATGGATAGGTCTAGGGATAATAAAAATTATATTACATTGTATTTAATTTTCTTTAAAATCACACCTAATTTCTAAGAAATGTTATTCCAAGCATTAATGCTAAAAATGATACTATCTCTTGAGCTTGGACTTGAGATCAGGCATTCTCAAAATATTTGGGAAGTAATGTCTGTATTACTATAAAGATAAAGAAGATACTAAAAAATGAAATTATTGTATGTCAAGACTAATTGCATCTAAACTTATTTCTAAATATTTTTATTAAGCGACATAAAATTTAATACTAGTAATATTTTCTGAAGGTGCAAAGATACACCAAAGGAATAGAAGATTTGGGAAGATCATCTTGCCAAAAATAGAACCTTCCTAAAGGTGCAAAGATACACCAAAGGAATAGAAGATTTGGGAAGATCATCTTGTCAAAAATAGAGCCTACTAATGAATGCATGCTCATAATTTTCTTAAAAAGAATAATCTTGAAAAACGAAAATTAGCATAGTAACTTTCCTTATGTCTTTTACCATGGTATATCACTAACATCAATATCTTTCTAAGAGATTAACATAACAATCTTTTCAAGAACTGACATAGATTATGTCTTTTACCATGGTAATTCACTAAGATCAATATCTTTCTAAGAGATTATCATAATACCAATCTTTCCTAGAGATTATTCTTTTCAAGAAACTTTATCTAAATAACCATATATTCTCTTTCAAGAAAAATCAGGTCCTTATTTATCTTTTACATAAAAATTCATATGCATGCCTACATATCATGGCACAAGGACTATTGGTATGAAAATACACAATCTTGCATATTAAGTAAAACCACGTTTTATTCTATATTTATCTCTTTTAATTGCAAGATTCACATGCAAGAATTATTTCAAAATATACATATTTCTCTCCAAAAAAAATCAAATGCATATTAGTTAAATTTTCAAGCATGCACGCACATGTTTCTTTTTCAAGAAACCAAATTCCTATCTCCTTCCAAGGAAACTTCAGCACAACACTGGAATTTTTGAGTACATGGAAAAGACATATCTTTTTTAAAGGAACTATAACTTAACTATTATTTATTTTGCAGGCATTATATTTTCCATAAATGCAATAACTATTGTTTGAATATGTATTATTCTCAACCAAAATAGTTGTTTGTTTGTGCAAAATAGACATATATTCATTGCGAATACTAACATAAACACCCATATTTTTTCAAGAAGTACTATAGTCACTTAACTCTTCAATGACCAACTCCTTGCCTCCATCACGTGTGAAGCTTCGAAGTTGATACTGGTGTCTCTTTTCTTTTTTCATATCAGTCATTTTCGAAGAAGGTGGTATAAGAACCTTAACTGCAAAGACTCGGTTTAGTCATTCAGTCTTATTTAGCCAGCGATCATGGCATGGGCTGCCAAAACTCCTTCTCTGTTCTGAATATGGCACCAGTCTCCACGCTATCAATTTTTGCAATTTACGAAAAAATCCCAGAAAAATTCAATTTTGATTAAACGAACTTTCTGATTCAACGAACCTCTCTTAAAATCAATAACAAATCAATCAATCATAAAATCTCGAATGAGTATTGACTTCTCTAAAAAGAACAATATCTCCTCAAACTCCCAACTACGTCTCTCGTAAATAATGAATATCCATATTCCGTTATCAAGAATTGTTTTACATCAAATTGATTCTTGATTTTCTTGATTAAACAATTAAAGTAAAATAGATTTATCATAGGTAATTACGTAAGATTGAGTAGGTCTGTTACATAAATATTTTTAATAGATTAAAGAGTTATTTATTTAAATTTTTATAATATAGAAATTTTTAAAAGTTTGCATATGAAATCTTAATTTACCTCATTTTTGTTTTGTTTTGGTAACTAGGGGACATCATATATTTTGTTTGTGGTTGGGTTCTTATTTTTTGTTTTATTTTGGTAACAAGGGAACATCATATATTTTGTTTGTGGTTGGTAAAATCTAAGGGTTCAACATCTAAATTATTATTCTATTTTGTATTAATATTGTAAAAAGTTTTTAAATTGTTTTACCTATATTTTAATATTATAATTTTTAAGATTTATTTTTATAATTATATTTTGATATTGTAATTTTTAAGATATATGCATTTCAATATTGTTGTTTTGGTAAAAATTTATTAAATGTTATTTAAAAAAAAAATTGTTTTGTTCACTTTATTTTTTTAATTTGTCTATTTAATTTTTTTTTTACTTGATTAAAGAATTATTTATTTAAATTTTTATAATACAGATTTTATTATTATTATGATTTTTTTAATGTTTATAAAAAATAAATTATTTTTTATAAATTTTTTATTATTATGATTTTTTAAATTGTTTATAAAAAATAAATTATTTTCTATAAATTTGGATTTTTTATAATAATACTATGTATATTTATAGTTTGTATTTTGAAAATAAATACGATTTATTCTGGATTCTACATAAGATAAGTAAGAATTTTTAAATTTTTATGTATACATTATCAAAGCTAATGAATTTCCATTTAGAAAAAATTGAAATGTCTATATATATTAAGTTATAGCTTATTAAGTATATCTTAACTTTTAAAATTTTATGTGTAACCATTAGAACTTGGAAATTTTCTTTAAGTAAATTGCCTTTTCTTAGATACTTTGGAAATGCCTATATAAATTAAATTATATCTTTTCATATTTAGATATTTTTTAAAAGAGTTTTATATTGTCCTTTAAATCATGAATCTCTCTAAGCTTTGCTTCAAAATATTTTCATGGTCTTTTGTATTACAACTATTATTTTTTTCCTTCCCTCTGTAATCTCAGTAGTTGTGAGAATCTTGATAGGTTTTAGACTATAATTATATGTGAGGTGTGCCTAGTCACTGGTGGGTTGGTATTTTTCTGTTCAATAAAAAGAGGGATACAAAATTAAGAGTATGGTAGAACCAACAAAGAAAAGTTACCTTTTAAAAGATCATTCTATTTATTTGTTACAGTATGAGGATGTATCCAAATGCCAATTGTTGATTTCCAACTATGAAGATAGAACATTAGGCTTCAATGTCTAGAGACACCGTAGTCATGACTTTAGAGTGTTGTAACTCTCATTGTGCCATTATGTAGCTATTTTTCAAGAAACATATGTTGTACTTGTATTTCTCCCACTCAAGAATAAAAACAAAAAGGAATCCATTATAACATCTTATTTTGTAGGTGAGAAGAAGACCTCGTATCTCATTTCTGAGAAAAGTATACATATGGAACCACAACTTGTTTCATATGTATAGACAAATAATGAAGGCTCCATGGAGATGGGGCATTATATTATTTATGTGTTACTCACACATACATATGCAAAATGTGATGCGCTATGAAAGAACTTGTGGTGGGTACATTAAGCAGAGATCTCTTTAAGCAAACAATGGCATCCAAAAAGTACTATTAAAGCAACCTGTATACAACAATAGTAGGATTACTACTCATGAAGTAGGATTACTACTAGGGAATTGCATAGAACTTGTAGTAGGTACATTAAGTAGAGATCTCTTTAAGCAAACAATGGCATCCAAAACTTACTATTAAAGCAACCTGTATACAACAATAGTAGGATTACCACTGGGGAATTGCATGGAACTTGATTAGCCAAGAACTTGTAGCAGGTACATTAAGCAAAGATTTCTTTAAGAAAACAATGGCATCCAAAACTTACTATTAAACCAAACTATATACAACAATAGTAGGATTACTACTGGGGAATTTCATTGAATTTGATTGGCTAAGAACTTGTAGTAGGTACATTAAGCAGAGTTCTCTTTAAGAAAACAATGGCATCCAAAACATACTATTAAAGCAACCTGTATACAAGAATAGTAGGATTACTACTTAGGAAGTAGGATTGCTACTGGGGAATTGCATGGAACTTGATTGGCCAGACCAGGTAACCATTTTACACCTAAATAAACATGGTTGAGCTATGTTCTTGGTTGAAGCTCACTCTAATTTTCTTGATTTCATTCAATTGGCCTTGGTTTGATTCTACCTAGTATTGGTCTTACTTGAAAGAAGATAAAAAAAATTATGTCTCTTGGGGAACGCCTCTTAGGAGTAAAAATGCGTGGTTTCTCGAAAAACAACCCCAGAAAATCCCTACAATCCTTTTGCTTTCTATTTTTTTCATGAGCATGAAATTTTTCTTATCAAAGTGTTCCAATGTCATGTTTGAGATTGATTTTCAATAGTGTGAATAATTGAATGTCCAATTGGATTTAATTGTACAGTAGAGACATCATTGCTCTCTTCATAATTAATTGAAATTTGTTGCGTTGTTGAAAACAATTAACTCTAGTGTGTTTGTGTCATTGAGTTGTAGAACCAAATTAAAGATAAGGTTCAACATTTATTTGTTTCCTGGATTAAGTTATCATGAAGAATTACATAAGGTTCAATATCTTCAATAAAAATAGCATACTTAATAGTCAACTTGATGAGTAATTTCATTTAGTTTGGTATTTTTATGGATCTTGAGAAATTCCAAACCATAAACATGTTAACTTCATATTAATTGTCATATTCTCAAATGCCCATAATGCAATTATAGTCTTTTTAATTGTTTATATATATTTTGATAGAATTATCACTCTTTAACAAAAGCTTCAAAGTCTATTACAATATGAATATATGAACATAAAATAATATACATTGCTTATGTATCATATGAAAACATAGATTGCATCACATTTATATTGATATTCACACAAAAAAAATTTAATTTTTTTAATTGTATTTAAGTTTCAATATTATCATTTTTGATATTTTGAATTTTTTTTATTAAAATAATGATTTAATATTTATTATTGAAAAAAAAAATTATTATTTATGAAATTTTATTATTATGAATGTATATATAATTTATCAAAAAATATTTTCAAAATTACAAATGGTATTTATAATTATTTAGGAATGTTAATTTAAATCCATTAAATTTTAATATTTTAAATAAATAAAAATGTAAAATTTTATTTAAACTTCCATTTATATAAAAGTGTATATTTAATTTATTCTTATTAATATAAATGTGTATTAATTTATTCTTATTGATTAAGATATAATTAATTTTCAAAATATAAGAAACAATTCTTAGCATTTTAGTTATTGCTCCATGATATAATTATTTTTCAAAACCTAAGGAATATTTCTTAGTATTTTAGTCATTGTTTCATGTAAAACGTGTTTTTGACCATTACCAAGTTATATATATATATATATTTTTTATAAAAGAAAATTATGATATTTATAATATATTAGGATAAGTTGATTAGAAAAAACCTATATCTTAATTAATTAAACTGTATTTTTGTAAATATTTGATAAAATAAGGTTTAAGATTATTATATCTAATAATAATAATAATTATATATTACTAAATTGAACTATTTATCATTCATCTATAAATAAGAAGAGTATTTATTCCATTGCCATGCTCTGACATTAAGTTCCATCAAACATTAAATTGATGCAAAGAATAAATGTTGATAGGGAAGAGTATTTATTCCATTGCCATGTGACATTAAGTTGCATCAAATATTACGCTGGATGCAAAGAATAAATGTTGATTAATACATTTTGTGTGAAATAATTTTAATTTTTAAATAGTATAAAAAAATTGATATAGATATCTTTATAATATAATTTTTAAAAATAAAAGATGAGAACTTTAATATAAATTTTATAGAGAAACATTGAAGATAAAAACCAATTTAGGTAATTAAACTTATTAAAAAACCTTGAAACTTGACTTATTACAATTTTCATGATAAACATTCCATTATAGGCGAATCCACATTCAGCCTAGTGACAAGATAAAATAAAAAAAGGACCCAACAAAAGGTGCATCCTATTACATTAAGCATGATAATAATACAGAGACAGACAAATTTCTAAAGTGCACCCTATTACAGTAATCATGATAATAATACGGGGAGGAACAGATTTTTAGGATTTGGAGAGCACCCAGAGTGTTTGAAGGAAAGGCAACTTGATCATCCTGTAGCTAGCGAAGCCTGATCTTTGGAACAACCTTTTATATTGTTCCTCTGTTCTTTCCATCCCTCCCGTTGTATAAATCATCATTGTTATATCAAATAACAATCCCAATTGCCTCAACATACTTTGACCTTCCTCAACAACTGCCTCCACAACTAAAACCTTCCCATCTGTTGGAGTTGCCTCGTAGCTTCTTCTCAGCAATTTCACACACTCTTCATCTTCCCAATCATGCAAAATCCACTGCAATAATAATATTGAAAGAATTTCTTTTAGCTCGTAGAATAATAATAATAATAACCTAAGTTAATTTGTTATGCAATTAAATCACCTTCATCATAATTGCATCAGCAGAAGGTATGTGCTCAAACATACTTCCCTCCATATGTTCCACTCCTGCAACAATCCCTCATTTCCTCTTATAAATCATCATACACTTGCTATCGTGTAATTATATCAACAAATTAATGTTATTAATGGTGACCAACATTACAAATCTTACCTGTTATGGGAGGCGCAGTGGCGATGACATGAGGCAGATCGAGATTAATGCCACGTATATGTGAATGTTCCTTCAAAATCGTGGACAAGGCAGAGCCCATACCACCTCCAACGTCTACTAGTGTGTTTATACTCTTAAATCCATCTTCATACATCTTCGCCACGGAAGCCATGACAGCGCTACTGTTAGTGGCCATGGCCTCATTCAAAGTCTGGTTGGTTTGAGGATTTTTACCAACATATGCCTATCATGTCCCTATTCAAAATCCTGAAAAACGAAAATGAAAAAAATGGCTCCATCGCATCCCTATTCAAAAACCTGTTGCAGAAATTGAGCGGGAAATTTTGAAATTTGAAATTATAGGCGCCATGGGGGAAGATGTCAAATCGACCACGATGGATGTATGTATGGTTCATGGGTAACCATGTTTATTGGCTGGTCAGCGCGTCGCATCGCGGAATGCCCCATAACATGATCCCGAGGCACTTGGCGACGTGAATGGGCAGCGAAGTTTTCCGACGGGCAAAGTTTCCAGGCTAAAACATGGTCCTGGTTGACTACTCCTTTTTTAAATCCACCATGAAGACATTTGGTTAAAAGTTTAATTTTTTTATTCACGGTGAAAATATTATTTTAGACTTAAGACAAAGTCTTAATGTTTTATCATACTTTGCTTAAGCTCCAAAGATTTAGGATAAAATATATATGTTGTAATATATATAATTATAAACATTTTCAATGTTTATAATATATATAAGTTTATTTTATTTTTTTTAATAGTTTTGTTATGTTATGTTTAAAAAGAAAAAGGCCCGAAGGCATATAATGTTGTGTATTATTTCAAAAAGAAGACAGAGTGGGTGAAATAGCCCGTAGGCGAAAAACAGAAGCTGGACTGTGTGAGCATAATTTTAAGAGAGCACTGTGTGTGCATTTTTTAAGTGACAGAGAGAGAGATTGATTCACACATGCAACAGCTAATGGTTTTTTTGAAAAGCCAGAACAACAATTCTATGGAAATTTTGTAATATTTTCTCAAGTTTAATGAAATAGAGTTTTTTTTATGCATCTCTGTCTAGAATTTTAATTGAATCTCTGTGTTGAAGTTGGGAAATTTTTATTTCCTCTGATTGTTTGGAATATTTCAGAAATTCCAACATGGTATCGGAGCTAGTCTAGGCTCATTGAAGTTTGTCAAAGAAGTTGAAGGAAGAAGGTGTTGTTGAAGCAATTCTCCAACAGTGTGAAGGCTCAGCAAAGTCCAGGTATTTGCAAAAAGAAATTTTTTTGTTTTGTGTTTAAAAAAGTGCATTCCAGAGAAGTCTTTTAAAAGACAGAGTTTGTCTCTTAAGCAGTGAGACAGCTTTTTTGAAACACAATCAAGTTTTTTATTGCATAGTTCAGTGTGCTAGCCATGAAAGGAGCCAACACAAGCATGAGTATTGGAAATAATCAACTCCCACAGTTCAATGGGAAGAACTATGACTACTAGGCAATCACCATGAGAGCCCTATTTGCCTCTCAAGATTTATGGGAGCTTTTTGAAGATGGTTTTGAAGAAATAGAAGATGAACAAGAGTTTAATGCCTTGACACAGGCAAAGAAGCATTTGCTAAAGAGCAATAGGAAGAAGGACTCAAAAGCCCTCTTCTATCTTTATCAAGCAGTTCATGAAAGTGTATTCCAAAGGATAGAAGTAGCTAAGAAGTCCAAGAATGCATGGGATACCCTTCATACAGCCTACCAAGGTATGGAGAAGGTAAATACTGAAAAGCTTCAATTAATGAGAAGGGATTTTGAAGTTATTTGCATGAAAGAGTCTGAAACAATAGACTCATTTTCCACACAGTTGATTGTGTTGGTTACCCAAATGAAATCTCATGGAGAGATAGTGGAAGAGATAAGAATAGTGGAGAAAGTGTTGAGGAGCTTACCCTCAAGGTTTGATGTGATAGTGAAAACCATTCAAGAGACAAATGATCTCTCAAAGTTTACAGTTGATGAGATTCATGCATCATTGATGACACATGAACAAAGATTAGGTAGAACAACAAACTCATATTTGGAGCATGCGTTCAAGACCCAAATTTCTATTGCAGGAGGAAGAGGTCAAGGGAGAGGAAACTACAGAGGAAAAGGAAGAGGGAGAAGCCAAAATGGAGGAGGAAGAAAGAACCCTTCAAATACTCATTTAAGGGGCAGCAATCAAAATCAGAACCAAGGCCAAGGCAACAACCAACAAGGTGGACAAAATCAAGCACATGAACAAAGGTATGATAAATCCCAAGTCTAATGTCATTACTGTAAGATGTATGACCAATATGACAATGAATTTTGGAAGAAACAGAGTGACATGGGTAATAGACCTAGCACTAATTTTACAAAAGAAAATATCGTTCAAGAGAAGATGTTTTTAGCATATAATTTGGTTGAAGAGAAAAGTGAAGATATATGGTTTCTAGATTCAGGATCTAGCAACCATATGATAGGAAATATTTCCATGTTTTCAATGATTGATGAAAATGTGAAGTTTCAAGTTACATTGGGGACAAAAATTAAAGTCTCTGTCATGAGAAAAAGCAGAGTGGATGTGTTGACAAGGAAGGGAGAAAGAAGAACCATATCAGATGTTTACTATGTGCCTGGTATGAAGTGTAACCTCTTGAGCATTGGACAACTCATTCAAAAGGGGTACAATGTATTTTTTGAAGATAATGTATGCACCATCATGGATAAACCATCGAGCAGGAAATGCATTTCACAAGTGAAGATGACAAGGAACATAATGTTCCCTCTCAAGTTGAGATAAGATTTGAAGAAAGGAATTGAAATGGAAGCAGTGACACAAGAGACATTCCGAAGAGAAGCTAAAGATGAAAATTGGTTATGGCACTTGAGATTTGGACATCTCAACTTTAGAGGTCTGAATTTGTTTCATAGGAAAGGAATGATAAAGGGATTACCATTGATTGAAAAACTAGACAACCTATGTGAAGGATGTATCTTGGGCAAACAACACAGAAAAAACTTTCCATCAGGAAAGATCATAAGGGCAAAGGCACCCTTAGAAATTGTCCATTTAGATTTGTGTGGACCAATGCAAACACCATCAATAACAGGTAGCCACTATATGTTGGATTTTATTGATGATTACACAAAAAAAAACATGGTTTTATTTTTGAAAATTTAAGAGTGAAGTGTTTCAGAAATTCTGCCACTTTAAAGCTCTTGTTGAGAACCAAAGTGGGCAGCATATAAAAAAATTAAGAACTGATAGAGGAGGTGAATATATCTCAAAATAATTTCTGCGTTTTTGCAAAGAAAATGGGATACACAAGAAATTTACAGCAAGGTATACATCATAGCAAAATGGAGTTGCTAAAAGGAAAAATATAACCATCATGGACATAGTAAGAAGCATGTTGAGGGCAACAAATTTTCCAAATGAATATTAGGTTGAAGCTGTATATTGTGGAGCATATATCTTGAATAGATGCCCAATCAAATCTATACTGAACAAAGTTCTGGAAGAAGCATGGAGTGGCATAAAACAAGGTGTCACCCACATGAGACTTTTTGGTTGTGTGGCTTATACACACATTCCACATCAGCTAAGGAAGAAGTTGGACAGTAAGGGGGAGAAGTGCATATTTATTCGATAAAGTGAAGAATCCAAGGCATACAGATTGTACAACTCGTCCACTAAGAAGTTTGTTATAAGAAGAGATGTGTAGTTCATTGAGGAAGAAGATTGGGATGGAAGCATTGAGAAAACATTGAATGTTAAAAGTTGTTTGTCCCATGATGATAATGAGGAATAGATGGCTGAAATACATCCCTCATTAGCAGCACCACCTCCAGCAACACAAGGACAGGAAGGGGCACCACAAGCAGGAATAAGAACACACTTGAGAAGTGATAACAGTGCTTCTCCAAGCACCACAAGGAGTAGATTTGAGTGCTTCTACAAGCACAAGTACACAAAGTGAAAGAGGAACTAGATTCAAACATTTGAATAATATTTATGAGCAAGAGGCAACAAACAAAGGTATGAACTCCTTATTTGCACTGTATTTTCATGTAGATGATCCTATTCATTTTGAAGAAGCATTGAAAGATAAGAAATGGATATATGTTATGGATGAAGAAATGAATGCCATAGAGAAAAATAAAACATGGGAGTTGGTTGATCTCCCAAAAGGAAAAGAAGTTATTGGAGTGAAATGGGTCTACAAGACCAAAAGCAATGCTGAAGGTAAGATTGAAAGGCACAAGCCCAGACTCATTGTCAAAGGCTACAAGGAGCAACAACGAAGAGATTATGAGGAAAATTTTGCACCGGTTGCAAGAATGGAAACAGTAAGAGCAATGTTTTCCAAACCAGCACAACACAAGTGGAAGGTTTAACAAATGGATGTGAAATCAACATTCCTAAATGGAGTATTGATGGAAGAGGTTTATGTTGAACAACCTCTAGGCTATGAGAAAGAAGGCCAAGAGCACATAATATGCAGATTGCAAAAAGCTTTGTATGGGCTGAAACAAGCACCAAGAGTATGGTACAGTAGGATAGATGCGTGTCTACTGGAAAATGTGTTTGAAAAATGTGATGGAGAACCCACATTATACATCAAGGAGAAATATGGTAAGATGTTGATTTTTGTTTTATATGTTGATGATGTGATATTTAAAGGTAATGATGCTTACCTCATTGAGAATTTTAAATCAATCATGAAGGATGAATTTGAGTTGACTGATATGGGATTGCTGAAATAATTCTTAGGAATAAAAGTAGAGAAAAATGAAAATAAAATTTGTATCTCTCAAGCTAAATATGTAAATGAAGTTTTGGAAATATTTAACATGCAGGATTGCAAGGTAGCAATTACTCCTATAGTGATGGGATTGAAGTTAAGTAGAGAAGACAACAACAAGGCATTTGATCCTAGTTTGTACAAGAGCATAGTTGGCAGCCTCATGTATTTGACTGCAACTAGGCCAGATATTATGCATGCTGTGAGTTTAATTTCTAGATTTATGGAAAGTCCAAA
The DNA here is from genome assembly GCA_034641835.2 of Pinus albicaulis. Classification (NCBI taxonomy): domain Eukaryota; kingdom Viridiplantae; phylum Streptophyta; class Pinopsida; order Pinales; family Pinaceae; genus Pinus; species Pinus albicaulis. The sequence goes on from CM076576.1 coordinate 468,159,948, forward strand.
GGAGGTACATTGGCAAGTAGCAAAAGGAATTCTGAGGTATGTGAAAGGAACAAAAAGGTATGGAATTTTATATACCACTTCAAAAAATTCTAAATTAATTGGATATACGGACAATGATTGGGCTGGAAGTATAGATGCCCGGAAAAACACCTCTGGTTATGGTTTTCATATAGGTTCAGGAGCCATTTCATGGGCTTCTAAGAAATAACCAATTGTGGCTTTATCTACAGCAGAGGCAGAGTATGTGGCAACTACAGCAGCAGCATGTCAAGCAATTTGGATGAGGAGAATGTTGAGAAGTTTGTGTCATGAATAGATAAAAGGCACAATAATTTATTGTGATAATAGCTCAGCAATAGCACTGTCAAAAAGTTCAGTGTTTCATAAGAGAACGAAACACATTGATTCCAAGTATCACTACATTAGGGAGCTAGTGAACAATGGTGAAATTGTTCTGAAGCATTGCATAACAGAGGAGCAGTTTGTAGATATTTTAACAAAGCCATTGGGGCAGTAAAGTTTTAATTATTTGAGAAAGAATTTGGCTATGGCAGAAAACCCAATAATTAAAATTAAGGGGGAGTATTGGAATTTAATTCCAACTGCACAGTTTGGAGAAGAGGAAGAATTGAATGGCATGAAGACCAGAAGGACAGAGGTAGCAGTAAATTCTGTTTGGCACGCAACCTAGTAATGAATTCCAGATTTGATTGAGCCTGCAAGATTATTTTTGTGAATGGCCATAGGCCTGTTTTGGTGTGTGCAACTCTCCATCCTTGCAATTAAAACACTGCACCAACAAGCATTTAAAATTCCGCCATTCATGCCATCAAACACCAGTAACCACAGAATGCAGAACCTCATCGCAACATCACAATTTTGCAACATCACATTATCTTTCCGCACCACCATAAGTTTTGTCATTTCATTTGTGATGCGATATTGTGATATCACATATCGCATGCGAAGGGTATTAAGTCATCCATCGCATTGGGTGTGCCGCATAGAATGGAGCCGATCGCACAAGTCATCCATTTCATAAATGGATGCGATAGATTATCAAATGAATTTTAATTTCTTTTGTTTAAATCCACGATGAAGACATTCGGTTAAAAGTTTAATTTTTTTACTCACGGTGAAAATATTATTTTAGAGCTAAGACAAAGTCTTAATGTTTTATCATACTCGCGAAAGGGTTACCTTTCAAAGTTCTAGGATAAAACTTATATTTTGTAATATATATAATTATAAACAATTTTAATTTTTATAATATATATAAGTTTAGTTTATCTTTTTTAATAGTTTTGTTACGTTATGTTTAAAAAGAAAAAGGTCCGAAGGCATATAATGCTGTTGTGTATTATTTTAGAAATAAGGGAGAGTGAGATAGCCTGCAGGCAAAAAACAGAGAGTGGACTGTGTGAGCACAATTTTAAGAGAGCATTGTGTGTTCATTTTGTAAGTGACGGAGAGAGAGATTGATTCACACTGTGTATGCAGCAGCTGATGTTTTTTTTTGAAAAGTCAGAACAACAGTTCTATGGCAATTTGTAATAGTTTCTCAAGTTTAATGAAATAGAGTTTTTTTTTAATGCATATTTGTCCATAATTTTAATTGAATATTTGTGTTGAAGGTGGGGAAATATTTATTTCCTCTGATTGTTTGGAATATTTAAGAAATTCCAACAAAATTTTCACCACTTTTCATTCCGTGGTCATTCTCTTGATAAGCAGGTAGTCTCAAATTGCAGCACATTTTCCTGGACGCACGGACAATGAGATCAAGAATTACTAGAACTCTTCCATAAAAAAGAATCTCATGTTGAATCACGTTATCCTCTCCTGCTCCAGAACTATCGCTAATGGATATAGTAGCAGAAAACCTAGTATCCCTTTCTAGTCAGATTGTATTTGCAATGCCAATTCCATGCCTGGTCATGTTCACGATCTTGAAATGTCGTCTCACTCTTCCCAACTGCACTTACAAGTCATGTCTGAAGGATACTGGCCACCTAATAACAACTTCAATGTAGTGGCCACTTGAGATAATCAGTTGTGTGTTTCAGGTGTATTGAAATTAAAACAAGAAGCAACACATCATCAAATTGATGGGCTTTTAATTAATCTAGACCCCACCAACAATCAACTGATTTCTTATTCTCAACTATGGAATAATGTTAATTCTACAGATACACATGAGAGCTTCTCTACCAATACAACTTTCATGTCTTTGTGTCTGCAAACTCAAGGTTTTCATGATGCTAAGGTTGCAAAATCATTGATAAGCCAAGAATTGATATGTCATGCAGCACTACAGCAACACCTCATGAAGAGTCTACCTCAATGAGTAGTTACTCTCTAGGCTCAGCAGGATTAGCCACCAATTCTCTTGTTGAAAGACGACCATTGAAAGATAAATTTGAGAATTATATGTAGATAAATCAAAAAAATATGATGAACGAATATTCGTCGCTCACAGCATATTCTGCATTAAGTTCATGGAGTGCTGGTTATTCCTCTGCAAATATAGAAACCAATTTTACAGATGTCTATCCGGTAGCTTCTTATACCACAAATGATCATGACCTATTGGGAATTAGAATACTGGAAGATCACGTGAACAGTCATAAGAGCTACGGGTTACCTCACATCAAAGGAGGAGTAGAGGGGGAAGGAGGAGGAGTGGGGGTTGCTGGTCTATTAGTTTTGTCAAGACTTTCCAATGAAGAAGCGAATGAAAAGCCAACTACTGCAATATTTGGAGGAGAAGCTAGAGTGTTGGAGATTCATGAGTATAATAGTGGAACCGGACAAGATACAGTTTGGGAGCGCCATGACATTTACCAGATCAATAATGTTGATGCTTCTAATTTCTTCGATAACATCTATTTTCCCTAACTCTTTACATTGTTGATTATCATCATGTTGAAGAAGAGCTTGCATAGTGTTTGCTGATCTTGTCTGAATATCTTTATATATGTAGATTACTGTTTTTTTTCAAAATAAAAAAAAACTTCATCTTATTAAAAACAAAAACAAAAGAGGGAGTAAACAATCGTATGTATTAGGTTCTTTGATATTCTCTTACCCATTCCAATTATAGCACTTGTTTTCCCTTATATCTATCCTTCCTATAGTCTTCTAATTAGTTCATTTTTGATCTAGTGTTCTTTCATTTTGGTAGACACTGAAAAGCCTTATTCCCATCTTTTTACATCTTTTTTCAAAACAAATTTCCTCTTCAAACATAAATGAGATCTACACAAATATGGATTTACAAGATTATCGTATGATTGACATCTCCAAAAGGTAATGCAATTGCAGGAATTGCCTTAGAGAACATTAATATAGCCATCTTTGATCCTAACATTGTTTTCAAAGTTTGAATAGAAAATTTTACCATATTTCATCCTGAATTTGTTTTGGATAAAAAATTAGCAGTTGTATTTTTTAGGTGAAAACATGGTCAAAAGGGATGAGCTGGAAGAGATTTACCATGGCTCTAATACTATTCATATAATTTGATAATATAGGCTGGCTGAAGCAAAGGTGTCCCTTTATCGAGTGAATGATGCTCTTTGCATCAGAGTATAATGCATTCTCTCCAGTGAATGATGCTCTTTGCATCAGGGTATACTTCATTATCTCAATCCCCAACAACTTTTCCACCAATAATAGACTCCACAGGGAAGTAATCTCTGTTATTTTCTTGGTTCTTGTATTTCCTTCCCATCAAAACTGATAAAAGAGCTTATGTTTGGTTTTAATGAATGTCTCACATCGGCATTTTCTCTTTTTACATGCTCCATCAAAAGACCCACAAGGAATACTCTCCCTATGTTTTTGTATTTTATCAATGTATGTTTCCCTTTCTTATAGTAACACCAATCTCATTGATTGTAGTAAGCCACTACTTTGATGATGTCCCACTAACAAATACAGATTTCTGCTCAAATATTCCTGCATTCCTATTTAGAGAGTCTATGTGTCCCTTTCTTATAGTAGGACCAATATCATTGATTGTAGTAAGTCACTACTTTGATGAAATCCCACTGACAAATATAGGTTTTTGCTCAAATATGCCTGCATCCCTACTTCTCCAAATATACCAGAAGATGTAGATCAGAAGTGAAGGATCGTTTGTGTGATTTTTATACGAAAATGGCAAACAAGATTGGAAGCAAAAGTATTAGGCTTCTAACCATAAAATTTGTTTATTTTTTTTGTTTACCTTTCGAGATTATTGTAAATTATGCATCTTCGTTTTAGAGAGTGTGATTTCGATTCCAAAATTTTACCTTTAGTGTGTAGGCTTCCATCAGACCTTCGAGTGACTTAGGCAATCTGCAAGAGCCATGGGTCACCAATCAAACAGATGTATATATTGCAAGCATCAAGCCTCAAATCACGATGTTACCACACTCAAACAAATCTATAGGGTAACACACACAGTTACCAATCGTCAAGCCACGATGTGGTAAGCCACTGCCACCATGATCTATTGTACTCTCCTTTGGATATGAGTCATTATAGCTGAAGGGCAGCATATATTTCCTTTTTGGATCTTTAAGCCGAATTATAAAAGGCTATCGTTGCACATATCAGAATTGCTAATTAGGTCTGTTACCCGCGTTGACAACCTCGTTGCATTGGCGTTGACAACTCCGTTGCACTGGCTGTCACCCTTAGTACTCTCTTCTTGTGTATTTCTTTTTTGTATCTATATATTCTCACACTCAGAGCAGTGCCCCCGGTATGTGGCATATCTCTTAGCGATGATCGTGTAAGAAAAATTCTCCTTTCTGACAGATCTTAGCCCTGGGCTTCAGTAGGTCTAACTACTCACAGTTATTAGGCAGCTCCGAAGATTGGATCGGATCGAGTCTCATTTTAGTGCCTTATCAGTTCTCATATGATTGGATCAGATCGAGTCTCATTTCAGTTCCTTATCAGTTCTCATATATATATATATATATATATATATATATGGAGAATTGAAAATTAAAAAAAGAAGTGGTGTATAGTATTTCTATTCTCAATATTATCAATGAGTTAAATAAAATTACATTGGGATGATTAACAATAAATGTGTGTAGTGAAACTCGGCTAAACTGCACTAACTGAAACTGAAATAGGACACTTGGATGGATGGTTTGACACCTGGAAAGTGGTTGGAATTAGATTCTCCAACACTCCCTTAATTACAACCACATAAAATTTAATTAAGGTACCTGTTCATCTATGTGTGAGCAAGACTTAAAATTAAAAAAAAAATGACTCTCAACATTTTCTTCTTATTATATTCTTCAAAGCTCAGTTTCTTCATTTGCTCGTGCATGTCTTCTATTGTTCCAAATTGTTTAAGCATGTCATGGACTTCTTCAAGAAATGACTTGTATGTGGGTTGCTACCACATATTGTCTTTGACAACTGAGAACTTCACAAAACAAAAACCATTGATATCTATTATTCATTAATCACCAATATTTATACATATAAAAGAGATATCGCTCAGAGATAGTTATATAACTTCTCTCCACACATAAATAACAGAAATTAGTTATAACTAACAAATCTCGAAGGATTAGTTTTAGCATCTCCCCTTAATCCGAAGGGATATCTGACATGCCAAGTAAAGATCTGAAATATTCAATTTTTTCACATCCTAATGCTTTGGTAAATATATCTACAATTTCTTGTGAAGTAGGACAATGTGTGACATGAATTATTTTGGCCTCTACATGATGTCGAATGAAATGATACTTGGTGTTGATATGTTTAGCTCGATCATGGAGCTTAGGATTCTTGGCCAATTAAATTGCAAGAGAGTTTTCGACAAATACAGGAGTTGAGGCTTTTTTTTTTCTCCTACAAATATTTGATTATTTTCTAAAACTAAATGATTTACTTAGTGGCTTGAGCTGCTGCAACATACTCGGCTTCGATGGTAGAATCAACAGGAACATATTGCTTGCGTGATCCGGATGTATGCAGGAATGCAATATAATACACATATCACCATAAATACAAATATGCAGTAGAAATAACATTTCATTTCATTAATATCAAATAACTGAAATTTTCTTATAGACAGAATGGAAATAAACTAGCTAGGGCATTTGTATCTTATCTCTGAGAAGAGATGTGGTGGCTACAGGCCTATGAAATATGTGTTACAATGAGAATCAAAGGCCTATATATTATTGAGAAATAATGGAAAACCCTAAACATCGAAAAACTTAACCCTAGGAGATGAAACGCTAGAATATGGGCCACGTCGGGGTAAATTGGTACATCAATTTTCCGGGGTCGTAACTTTGGCATATTATCTTCGTTTGACACACATGATACATCATTATAAATATCTATTCGAGGAATACAAATTTCAACCAAGAATATATATTATGGAACAAAATCATAATTGTGAGATAAACGATGTTCAAAAAAGGTCGTTTAAGGCCTCAAAACGGCTACCGAATTTCATGACCCGAATAACTGCTAAAAATAGTAAGTTGTGCCGAAACTACAAAATTGAAAGAGATAATGGTGGGGACCCAAGTGAAATAGGTGGGTGGCCACAAATATCCACCTGGATCATTGCACGATCTCCAACTGATGGCTACTAATCCAAGATTCATCGAATATCCATGAGTTCAAACTCCATTTTCTTAATCTCCATCAAAATTTGAATCTGAATAACCAGCAAGATGGAAGTCTAAAACTTTGGAATATTTAATGTCGTAATTTTGAGTTCATTTTAAATATTTCAGAACTCTTTTTGCTACTACCCAATGCCCCTGACAAAGATGATGCATAAACCTATAAAGTATTCGAAAAATAAAGGTTATATCGGGACGAGTAATAGACAAATAAATAAAACTTCCAACAAGTTGCCTATACTTTGTTGGATCTTCAAATGGCTTTCCTTATTTGGAAGTGAGTTTCAAATTCTGTGCCATTGGAGTAGCAACAGAATTACATTCCATCAAGTATATCTTCTCAATAAATTATCAACATATTTCTTCTGAGAGATGAAAATATATTGTGGTTTTTGATCAAATTCAATACCAAGATAATAATGAAGTAAGACTAAATCTTTCATATCAAAAGCCTTTTTCAATTCCTTTTTTATAGATGATATATATTCATCATTGTTTCATGTGATCATCGAATCATCAACATATACAAATAGATATACACCTAATCTTCCAAATTTCTTAACAAAAAGAGTTGCATCATCTAGGTCAAAATGTTTATAGTTTAATTTAAGAAGATGGTGAGTTAGCTTCTCATGCGATGCTCGTGGAACTTGTTTCAAGCTATATAAAGGCTTCATTAATTTGCAAACCTTTTAATGAAAAAAAATTCTGGTTGAAACATGTAAACATATTTTTTCAAATCTCCATTTAGAAAGGAAATTTTGACATCCATATGATGAATTTTCCATTATTTCTCAGCTACAATAGAAAATAAGGATCTAATAGTGCCCCATTTAGCTATAGGTGCAAAAGCGTGTGTATATTCGATACCCTCTTTCTGTGCATATCCCTTTTCTACAAGTCTTTCTTTGTGTTTTTTTAGCGAACCATCTGCTTTAAACTTAGTTTTATAAATCCATTTGCAACAAATACGTTCGATGCTAGCAGGAGGATCCACCAGCCTCCATGTGCCATTTTTTATGAGAGCATCATATTCATTTTGCATTGCATCTTTCCACTGATCATAACTAACAACCTCTTCAAATCAACAAGGTTCACAATCTACAGAAAAATTAAATTCACAATGAGAATAGTTACCTGAGGAACTTCTAGCCTTAACCTCATCATACTTCTTTGGAAATTTTCAAATATGAATTGAACTTCCCAAAGGTTGTGTAGGAAGTTGTTCAAGAAGTTGCAAAAGTTTCTCATATTCTTCATCTAGCTCAGTTCTTGCCATTTATGTCAATGTTTCTAAGAAACACTTGCATCAAATAATTCCTCATCAACAGCAACATAATTATCATCATCAACCAATTCTTCATCATTAAGAGAAGGAAACTCTACAGACTGATCTGATATAGGAATCCCGCCTTCAGGATGGGGAAGTATATTATCTGATTCATAATAAAACTTTTGAGGCACAAACTTTTCTATTTGATTAAGTTGTCTATCAACAATGATGGAATATTTACCAGTTTCAAGAAAAAATACATCTCTTGACAAAATAAACATTTTGTTATCTTCATCATACAATCGGTATGCCTTAGAAGTCATGGAATACCCTAAAAATATACAAATTATACTTCGTTCACTCAGCTTATTCCTCTGATGTTTAGGAATCAAAGCACAACATTAACAACCGAAAATTCAGAAATTTTTAAAAGCAGGAAGATGACTATACCACATTTCATATGGAGCTCTGTTGTTAATGATAGAGGAAGGTAACCGATTTCTAATGTATTCCGCATAGAGTATGGCTTTTTCTGAAAACTTAATTTTACATTCTTAAAAAATATCATTGACCTTACCATATTAAGAAATGTTATGTTCATTCGTTTAGAAACACCATTTTGTTGTGGATTATATGGTATTGTGGTCTAGTGTTTGATGCCATTCTCTTGGAAATATGTTTCAAAATCATGTGAAGTATATTCTCCTCCATTATCAGTCCTTATGGTACCAATATTAAGTTGTGCTTTATTTGTTATAAAGATATGAAATTTCTTAAACATATCAAAAACTTGTAATTTTTCTTTAAGCAGATAAAACCAACACATCCTCGAATAATCATCGATAAAAGTAAGTATGTATTTATTTCCATTCGCAGTTGATATAGGCATTGGACCACATAAGTCAGAGTGTATAAGGCTTCTTTTTCATGTAGCTCTAGACTTTGAATTCTGAAAAGACTATTTGTGATGCTTCACCAACATATAAAAATTACATGGGGTTAATTTCTGGGAACTGTCGGAAGTCTCTTAATCCCCTGTTGTTTCATAATTCAAATACTCTCATAATTAACATGACCGAAGTGTGCATGCCATAATAAAGAAGAGTATAGAGTAGCATTTTGCTGAACCAAATTAGTTTTGTTCAATGCAATAGACGACATACCATGCAACTTCAGTAATTTATATTCTTATACACCAATCATTACAGTTTGATTTTCAGTTTCTCTTCTAATTTCTATTTTACCATCAAATATGTGAATCGAATGTCCCTTCTGTCTTATTTGTATAAGAGATAAAAAATTCTTTGGAACTGCAGAATGTAGAGAACATCATTCAAAATATGATCTGGAAGTCCAGGAATTTTTAACTGAATTGAACCAATCCCTAATGGTTTACCCTGGGACTTATCAGTAAAATACACTACTCCGAAAATATTATCACTGAATGGACCAAAAAAATCACTTCAAAAGGTCATATGACACGTGACACACGTATCTAGAACCCAACTGTCATACCATGAAGAAAAATAAGTATTAAAAACATCTTCCATGTGGAAATTACAATGAGCGACAACATAATGTGCATTCTCAGAAGACTATCCTCTGTCTGGAATTATATGATCTTTATTTTCAAGAAATTGCACTCCTTTTCCATTAATTTTTTTCCCGGGGAATTCTACAATTTGCAGTAGTATGTCCAGGTTTTCCATATCTAAAACATTTTACTGCAGTTTTATCAGAAAAATTTCTTTGATTTTCATTATGCTGTCTATCTCCTTGAATATTGTTGCCCTGCTGCCTCTATAAATCGTCCTACCTTGACCTCTATTACCCTTTGTATTTTCGAAAGATTCCTCCTGAGGTTTTTGGTATATTTGAGAAAGACATTGGGTTTCGGTATTATAACTATGTGATGCTTCTTTCTTGCCAAATGCCTTCTCTCTTTCTGCAATTTCCCCTGCTAATTTGTGAAAATCTATATATTTTAATTGCCCACTAGTTTGGAGAGATTCCAAGTAGTGTGAATATATAGTGTAAAGAGATTTTATAAAGGAAGTAAGCGGGAAATTAACTTTAACTCTGTACATTCAATTTCATGATTGATGACTTTAATTTCAGAGGCAAGTTTTAGAAGATCATTATTTTTCATTTCCATATTAAATAACTTCAAGAATAATTGAATTATCTCCAATTAAGAATGTGAATCATAAAGCACGTTTTGTTTTTTATGGCATCATAATATTTTTTACATTGAGTAATGTATTTGCTTATCTCTTCTGAGACTGAAGTGGATATTAAGGAAAAGGCCTTCTTATCCTTACTTTACCATATTGCGAGTTGTTTCCTTCTTGTGTACCTTCCTCTAGTTTTGGTAATTTGTTACTCGTTCTCCTCCAAAGTTGAATCACTTTTCTCTTTTCATCTATTTCGGTATGCTGGTGGACATCAATAGTTTCTATGACCTCCTCTTTATTTGGCATGCCTAACCAACATGCCTTGGCCTTTTTGAAGAGGGGAGGGAAAGAGGTTAGTTTTGTTTTCCTTGGCCCTACATGATTTCATAAGTTTGGGGTTGAGACAAACAACATTGGATCTCTAACGGTGCAGGGTGATGCTTTGACTAGGGATGATGGAGCCTACTTAACGGCACACACTGATCGAGTTTCCTGGTTGATTATTTTGTCACCCCATCCCACCGGATGTGTTTTCTTTGAGGATTTATTTGTCTTTCGGTTCTCTTAACATAACATTTTATTAATAAAATACTTTATGGCGTGCTCCTAGTTGGTTTCACTGCACTCACTGCTGGAGTTTCCTGGCTGATTAGACAATGGTATTTTGTTGCCCCATCTTACCAGATGTGTTTCCTCGAAGGATTTCTTGGTTCGTCAGTTCTCTTAATACAACATTTTATTTATCAAATCCTTTATGGTGTGCTCCTAATTGGTTTCAGTGCAATCACTGCCGGAGTTTCTTAGATGATTGGAGGGTGGTATTTTATTACCCCATCCCACTCGATCTGTTTTCTATAACGCCTCCTTGGATTTTCAGTTCTCTTAACACAACATTTTAAGTTGATCAGTGCTACTTCCACCAGAAAGAATGCAACTCTAAGCATAGCTAGGATCATACATCTCACGGAGTAACTGATCTACACCTACTTGATGCGACTGTTGTCATTACTCCAACTACATACGATGTTATGGTTTATACTGATGTGGCTGGAGATGTAGATGGTGTTTGGGTTGGTGATGGTGACGCTACAGCTGAAGCCTTGAAATTGGGTGTAGAACAAGTGCATATGGAGACATTGGCAGACAAGGTAGTTGTTGATGTGGTTGTAGAGGTTTGTGGTATTAAAACAATGAATTTTCAAAGTCACGACCCATACCTGAAAACATACATTGATCCCACAATGTAGCTCCATACTACAATTATCGTTGCATCATCATCTGTTATGTCTACTGGTATTGTTGTTTTTTCTTCTTATGTTGTTCCAATTGGTGATGAAAGAAAAGCTCAACCCATTCATTATGAGAAGACTTATGGAAAGTATCCAGATTTGTTTAATTCCCTATTTGATAATGGTGTGCTTGTGTGGATTGTATGAATGGCAAGGAGTCCTAGGCGATTATCAAGGAAGGTGACTAAGATGGTGATGGGGCCCTTGACGAAAAAGGATTATGTGTTCTAATGGTCAGATTAAGTCCCACGTTGCTGGCTTAGGAGGCCCATGAGGCGGCCATGGATGATGTCATCCATGATTTACAGAACAATTTTCTACAAGAGTAACCGAAAGTTGGTAAAATGGATAATTTAGCTCTCCATTCCATTTTTTATACAGATTATGCAAGAGTTTCAAAACCGTTCCAAAAAATTTGGAGGACATTCCTTTTTAAATATGTTGATTTTTGTATTTTTCTCTAGCTGTTGGTTCGGCTCAGGATGTACCTGACCGTTTATTGCAACACAATTTCGTAGTGGTGTATCTCTAATTTATTTACTATTTCAGAGCATAATTTTGTAGAGGTGTATCACCAATTTATTATTGTTTCATATTATTTGATTAATGGCATATTAATATTCATTGGAAATGTTCTTTGATGATATTGAAAGTATATATTCCATTTACGACTACCCGAGTATGTTGATCTTGAAAAGCCCTTACATAATATTGTGAACTAGAAACAAGAACATGTTTGGAAAAATATTGAGGGGAAGTGGTGAATCAATATTTTAAAAATCTCTTAAACCTTTCAATATCTTATTGCAATTTCTTATTCCAATTTCTGTACGCTATTGTTTTTAAGTAAAACCGCGTATGTATGTTATTGTTATTAATATAACTAGTGTATATCAAGTTAACTAACTTTTCATTTAATTCATCATTTGTTTATCTTCAACTAGTGCACATTAATTCACTATACATTAATTGAAACGTAACTATGAGAATTAGGAACATAATAAACCATCTGACCTGCTTCAATATGTGAGAATAATGTTGTGGAATGTGAGTTCTAAGAATTAATACATACATACATTATGAATCAACAGTGGTGCTTTAAACCTTCATATGCCCCAAACTAATACTTGTGCGATCAACAACGGAGTATTTATAGCATACAAAGACCAAAAAAAATAACCCAAACAAATGCATAAACCAAACAAAAATGCGAACCGTGGGAGTTCCTTCTGGAGGGACCCACACACATCTTGATCAATCAATGTGTGATCACACTTCACACAAAATACAAATTAACTTAACACGTTAAAGTCTATTCCCTGTGGCTTGTGATTTTGCATTGCACTGACACATGTCCTCTAATTCGCATCAAAAAATTTTAAACTTAACCCATGAAAGTACTTAGAGCTAACACCTAAACTTTGCAATTTTTCATCACCGCTTCAATCTCGACTGTTGGCTTCTACAGGATGTAATGGCCCGCACATCTCCCTCTTCACACCACTTTGCATCACAATTTATTAAACTTAACTTGCGAAATATATTAACAACTATTCTCTGTGATGTGCGATGTCTATTCGCGTGTGATGTGACCTTACACCATTGGTCGGTTGGAACCAACAACCCTCGTTGCACAAATAAATCCAATTGATATATGCTCTATAGTAAACACAATATTACATTCAACAAAGAATATGCAAGGTCTATAAACCCACCATGCCTGCAAATAAGATTTTATTCTCGTTATGTATCTCAAATACAGGTATTTGATTTCAACAGAGATTGAAATAATTAATTTAAAAACAGGGAGCCCGATCAAAGAAAAAAACACTTGGATTAATATGGAAAATAGAAAATAGATCTAAACCCTCTAACGGTTGGTTTTACATTCACTTTCGCTTCTTTACCTCTCCTTTGCCTCTATGAATGGCAGGATACCAATTGATTCAAACCCATTGCAATACATCAGAACAACATTGTGGAAAAGGGAATTCTTTAAGACACATACATACATACTTGCCCGACCAACAACGGGGCATTTATCATATACACAGACTTAAACAAAGACCCAAACCAATGCACAAAACAAACAAAATACAAACCTGCGGAATTATTCCTAGAGGGTCCCACCATAATCTCTGACCAATCAATGAATAGTCGCACTTCGCATTCCCTACAAATTAACCTTGAAAATTTAAGTGCTAAAAAATAAATTCTCCCCTGTGCGATGTTGTGCTGCATTGACACATGGCTTCCTGCACTTTGCATTGCAAACTATTTAACTTCCCTTCCGATGGCTATTAACGTTAAACCTTAAATTCTGCACGATGTGATGTTGCACTATGTTGACACGTGGTTTCCCGCACTTCGCATCACAAACTTTTTAACTTCCCTTGGGATGGCTCTTAACATTAAACCTCACTAATTGCGATTTGCGATCACTGCTATCAACTTCCATTGTTCAATCTAGGACAGATCTGACGGCCTGCACTATTTCTCCTTTGTACCAATTTGCATCGCAAATTAAATCCTTTAACTTGCGAACCCTTATTTTTGTTTCTTATTCTTTGTGATGTGTGATAACGTTTGGCTGTGACATGCATTTATCACCGTTGATCAACATCGCATCGAAGGTCCTCGTCAAACCTCCAAGTTTGATTGGGGTTTGTTTTTTGGTCAAAGAAATACACATTTTAAGCAAGGAAAATGTAATATTAAGGCCTTTTCGCGCCTGAAATATGATTGTTTTTCTTGCTATGCATCTTTATTAGAAGCATTTGACTTCAATAAAGATTCAAAGAATTGATTTAAAAAGAGGGAGCTCGATCAAAGCAAAAAACACTTGGATTAATCTAGAAAATGGAAAACAGATCCAAGCCCTTTAACAGTTGGTTTTTACATTCACTTCCGCTTCTTTATCTCTCGTTTCCCTCTACGAATGGTAGAACCCCACAATGGTGGATTTTGGTTTGATTTAATCCTTCTCCAATATCCCCATATGGTTGGGAAACTGAATGACATTTTCCAAAATAGTTCGTTCAACTTATTCAACTAAATTCTCTACTAATCCTAAATTAACCATTCTTTTATTACGAAAATTACATTGGTTGAGTTTTCCCAAATTAAACTTAAAAAAAATACTTTAAAAACAAAAAAAATACAAAGTATTTAAATTCTTAGGACTGCTAGACCTCTTTCCAAACCATAACATGTGACCAACTTTGTCACATTGATGGCTCTACCTTCATGCTCCTACATCAGGATCCCGAGGTAAATTAAATTCATGGCTCCTGTCCATGAGTTCTTCAATACAATACCCAGCACTTTGAATCTAGGCAACATCCAACCAAGAACATTCCTCCATAGTTTGGTCCTTCCATTTGACAAGATACTTCAGATAGTCTTTGTTTCGTGTCTTCTTGGCCACATGTGTGTCCAAAATCTGTTCAATCTCCAAAGGATGTGGTGGAGGCATTTTTTCAATCCATGCTTTCTTTTCATCCTGGGTGTCCCGTGTTTGTCTCTCTAAACTTTCGCCTTCATCAACACCAATATATGGGTACAGATCTGCCACATTAAAGAAGGGTGGAATTCCTACACCCAGAGGTAACTGCAACTCGTAAGCATTTGCAGAAAAATTATGAAGAATTGTACAAGGCACGATGATTTTCACCTTTAATTTGTTGTGTTCGCCTTTAGGGAACCTCTCTTTGTGCAAATGTGCCAATACCAAGTCTCCTACTTTGAATTGTACCTCCCGCATTTTTAAATCTACTCATTGTTTATACTTTTGGCTGTTGTCTTGTAGCTTCAACTTAACCTATTCATGTTGATCGTTGACTGCTTTTGTGAAGTCTTCGCCATCAACACTCCTGCGTTCTAACTTACCCAAATTCTGAAACTCAAATACTCCTCATGGGTGAATTCGATATAGGATTTCAAAAGGACTTCTTCCCATGTTTTTGTTGGGTGAGTTATTGTAAGAAAACTCCACTTGTGTAGGCACACGATCCCACTATCTAATACTTTCACCAACCAGACTCCTCAGCAAATTTCCCAAACTCATGTTCACAACCTCAGTTTGCCAATCTAATAGTCGATGGTAAGCAAAACTAAACTTTATATTGGTATCTAACTTCTTCCACAATCTTAACTAGAAATGGTTTGTGAACTTTACATCCCTGTCCGAGATGATGGAGTTTGGCAAGCCATGTAATATGAATATCTCTATAAAGAAAAAATGTGCTACATGTGAAGTATCACTTGTTTTTATGCATGGAATGAAATGTACCATTTTGGTGAAATGATCCACCACCACCATGATGGAATCGAATCCCCTTTGTGTCTTTGGTAGACCCAAGACAATGTCCAAGCTGACCGAGTCCCATGGTCTATTTGGAATTGGTAAGGGTGTATATAGTCTTGTATTCTAACTGCGTCCCTATCCATGTTGACACACCTTACATCTAATTACAAACCTCTGTGAATCCCTTCGCATTCTTGGCCAATAGTAAAAGTGGCTCAGCTGATCCATGGTCTTATCTATACAAAAATGTCATGCCAAACCTCCACTGCAATTTTCCTAGATTAAGTTGTCTTGCATAGAACATTCTGGAATACACAACTGCCCTCCTTTGAACAACAACCCTATCCTTTATGTTATAATCCAACCATGGACTATTATCCCTCAATAGTGGGTTTTCGCACGGTTCATAAGTGTCCTTAAAATCAACATCCACTTCATACAAGTCTTTGAGATGTTCAAATCCCAATATGTGCACTACACTTTCCTAAAGGATCCTGCTCAATGCATATGCCACTTTGATGGCCTGATCACTGATATGTTTCAAAAAAAATGTGAAACTCTGCAAGTACTCCACCCACTTTATGGGTTTATGATTTATCTTATGCTACTGCATAATATATTGTAATGCCGAATTATTTGAAAATAGAACAAACTCATTAGTGAGTAAATAATGTCTCTAATGCTTCCACTCTTGGACAACTGCATAAAATTATTTATCATAAGACGTATACTTCTTCCTGGTCTCATTTAACTTCTCGCTGAAGTATGCTACTGGCTTATCTTCTTTGCTAAGTACTGCACCAATCGTTGTCCCACTGGCATCACAATGAACTTGGAAAAGTTTGTGGAAGTCTAGCAACTTCATGATTGGTTTTTCTGTAATATTCTCCTTCAAAAACTTAAAACTCCTCTCAGAAGACTCAGTCCAATAAAAAGGTTGATTCACCTTCTTAATGGTATCTAACATAGGTGCACAAATACCGCTGAAGTTCTTAATAAAATTTCAGTAAAAACTTGCCAATCCGTGAAAATTCCAACTTCAAACAAACTCTTGGGAGAAGGCCAGTTAACTATGGTTCCAACATTATATGGATCCATCTTCAATTCATTTGCAGAAATTAAAAAACCTAGATAAATCAATTCTTTTTTGCAAAAAGAAGAATTTTTAAAATTCATTAACAACTTATTCTGCTACATTTTTTCTAGCACATACCTGACATGCCGTAAATGTTCTTCCTTCATCTTGATGCAAATAATTATATCATCCAGATATACAATCAAAAAATTACCAATGAATTCCTTCAACATCTCATTCATCAAGCGGATGAATGTGTTGGGTGCATTGCTCAATCGAAAAGCCATGACTAGCCACTCGTACAAACATTCATTGCTCTTGAAAGTTGTCTTCCATTCATCACCTTCTCGAATCCTAATCTAGCGATAGCCGCTCTTCAAATCTATCTTGAAAAGTATGTTTCTCCACTCAGACAATCCATCACATTATCCATCCGAGGTAAAGGAAACCTATACCTGATGGTGATATTTTTTATTGCCCGAGAATCTATGCACATCCAGCATTCACCTCCTTTCTTGGGAGCTAAAACGGTCATAATAACACAAGGGCTCGAACTCCCCTAAACTAGTACTTTATCCAACAACACTTGCACTTGCTTCCTGATCTCTTTCATTATCCTTTGGACTCATCCGGTAAGAAGCCTTATTCATAAAACTGGCTCCTGGAATAAAATCAATGTCGTGACTAATGCTCCACTTCGGTGGTAATTTATCTGGTAGATCATCTACCAAAATATCATTAAACTCTTGCAGCATGTCCTATATTTCCACAGAAAAATCAACAATTTCTGTACGCATTAATACTACTCTTGGCCTTCACACAACTGCATAATTCACTTCATTCTCCCCAATCTGTCGTAGAAACTCCTTCCCTCCTATCAGCAATGTATTTGTACCACTAGTGTCTACGATATCTTCTTATTTCATGGGAACTAACGTATGCTTTCTCCCATACTTCAAAAATCTATAATAATTCTTCCCCCCATCATGGACGGCCTTTCTATTATATTTCCATGGTCTGCCCAACAGGATATGGCACACGTCCATAGGCATAATATCATAAGTTACCTCATTTTTGTACTTGCCTATGTGAAACTCCACCTCGAACTGCTCATCAACCAGCAGTTGGTGTCCTTTCTACAACCAAGACACCTTATATGGAATTATATGCTTTGACATCTTCAAACCCAATTTCTCCACCATCTCTATGGCTACTAGGTTGTCAGTGCTTTGACTATCTATGATCAATTTACAACATTTTTCATGTGACTTACACACAGTCCAGAACAATGCTTTCCTCCGTGTGAGGTTAGCCACCTCCTTGGCTAGTTCTAGTAAAACCTTGCTCAACACCAAGGCTTCTCCTGCCTTAGGCACATTATCCACCTCTAGTGGTGCTACCTCTACTTCATCAGGTTGAGAAACACATGCTCCTCTCTCTCCAGTTGGATCATTTTCAGGACATTCAGACAACTTGTATCCCCATTTGTGACACCTGTAACACTTGTAGTTATTTCGCCTACCTCTTCCATTACCTCTTCCTCGCTAGTACACCCCTGGTGTTACCTTCTTTCTTAGTCTATTCCAAAGTCTTCAAACTACTACCTTCTTCATTACCGTCGGCAGTTCTACCTCTGCCATAGGACTTTCCTCTTCCTCTTCCAGAACGATGTTGTCTTCTTGCATTATGCTTCCTAGAAATATTTTCCTCTACCTTCAAAGGACATTGGTATGCCTCGTCTATAATTTTTGGGGAGAAAATACTGATCTCATCCAAAATTTCCATCCGGAGACCATTTACAAATCTGGTTGTCTCCTCAAGGGAAAATTTAGCATACCCAACCCTTAAGTTCAATTTATAGAAATCCTTAGTGTATTCCTTCACAGTCATTGTTCTCTGTCTCAGGTTCTGCACTTTCTTGTAAAGGGAAACCTGGACATCTTTAAGCAGGAACTTGCTTTTAATTTTTGTAATCATCTTGTCCCAACTCCTGAGCAAAGCCTTGTTCAATATTCTCCTCTTTGCCTACACATTGTCCCACCACAATGCGGCATGCCCTTTCAACTTAGTGACAACAAACCTGATCTTCCTGTCCTCACTAATTTCCTCATATTCAAAGTATTTATCCAACTCACTTATCCAATCCAACAGTGCTTCCATGGATAAACTGCCATCATAATTGGAGATCTCTAGTTTTGTCTCACTACTAGCCATCTAAACAGATCTCAGTAATATGAGTTATGGTGGCTCGTTCTCTTTCTCATCTGGTTGTGTGTTTCACTCCTCATTTTATCTATCATCTTGATTTTCCAGTTCCCTATGCTTTCTTGATTCTACTGTTGCTAAATGTGCTAAAATTATTCTAATATCTTCATGAAGCCCTTCATTTTCTATTCCTGTTGCAGCTCTTCCTCAGCCTCTTCTCCCTGCTTCAGCTCTTCCCTAACCTCTTCTTCCTACTTCCATCCTTCCTTAGGAATATGACTGCTCTGATACCAATTGATGTAAACTTGTTGTAGTATGTCAAAATAATGTTGTAGAATGTGAGTTCTAAGAGTTAATACATACATACATACATTATGAATCAACAATAGTGTTTTAAACCTTCATATTCCACAAACCAATACATACATACTTGCGTGATCAACAATGGAGTTTTTATAACATACATAGACCTAAACAAATACCCAAAACCAATGCATAAACCGAACAAAAATGTGAACCCACAGGAGTTCCTTCCGGCGGGACCCACACAACTCTTGACCAATCAATGTGCAATTGTACTTCGCACAAAATACAAATTAAGTTAACACGTTAAAGTCTATTCCCTGCGAGTTGCGATTTTGCATCGTGCAGACACATGTCCTCCACTTCGCATCACAAAATTTTAAACTTAACCCATGACGGTACTTAGCATTAACACCTAAACTTTGGGATGTGTTTTCGCTGCTTCAATCTCCACCGTTGACTTCTATAGGATTCGACGATCCGTGTGACTCCCTCTCCACATCACTTTGCATTGCAAGTTATTAAACTAAACTTGCAAAATCTCTTAACCACTATTCTCTGTGATGTACGATGTCTCTTTTCCTACTATCTGATCTTCCATCATTGGTTGGTTGGATCCAATGGCCCTAGTTGCGCCTCCAAATCCGATTGATATATGCTCTATAGTCAACACAATATTACATTCAACAAAGAATATGAAAGGTCTATAAACCCACCATGCCTGCAAATCCGATTTTTATTCTTGCTATGTGTCTCAAATACAGGTATTTGATTTCAACATAGATTCAAATAATTGATTTAAAAACAGGGAGCCTAATCAAAGCACAGAACACTTGGATTAATCTAGAAAATGGAAAATAGAGCGAAGCCCTCTAATGGCTGGTTTTTACATTCACTTCAGCTTCTTTATCTCTCCTTTCCCTCTACAGATGGCAGAACCCCACAATGGTGGATTTTGGTTTGATTTTATCCTTCTCCAAAATCCCCATATGGTTGGGAAACTGTCATTCAATTTCCGAAAGTTTTCATTCAACTTTATCAACTAAATTCTCAACTAATCCTAAATTAACCATTGTTTTATTATGAAAATTACATTGGCTGAGTTAGCCCAAATTGAACTTAAACAAATTACTTTAAAAACAAAGAAAGACAAAGTGTTCAAATTCTTAAGATTGCTAACCCTCTTTCCAAGCCACAACATGTGACCAACTTTGTCACATTGCTGGCTCTACCAAAATGCTCCTGCATCACCATCACACATAAAAATCACATCAACACACATGAACACGAGGATTTTTAGGTGGAAACCCAATGTGGGAGAAAAACACCACAGTTTTCATCTTTGTCTTCATCATTTATTATAAGGAAAACATATTGCAATATTTTACGAGCGTAGAATCATACTAGTACACAAGCAGCAACCTCAAGAAGGAGAAAAAATTCTCTCGTTTTATAGCACCCATTAAAAGGGAGCTTGAACCCATTAATATTGTTTATCGACAACCACTGGAAGGGAGATCCAACCCCATAATCAGATTTACCAACTACCACTGGAAGGATGCTTCGACTTCCTAATTGAAGGCTCCAACTGTCAGCACCTATGTGGACCATGTTTCATAATATTTCGTATTAGATCCACTTGACTCAACAAATCAAACCTATAGGAAATATTTCATCAAATTTTAGGGTTGGACCCATTATCATCTTTTAAGTCCAATATCATATAACAAAACTAAAACCAATCACTCTATAAAATCAGTAACTCAATGAACCAACTGAATCACTAAATCTCAATAAACAAATGCAACGAGATCAATCCACCAAACAACCTCATATCAATTAATACCCATTCATTAGAATTCCAATTCACATATTTTTCATTACAGAAACCAAATTTTTCACTATAAACCCTAATGAGTCATATGTCATAATATATACTATATTTATATGAGTTAAATCTACATATCTATGCGCTTATCCTTATTAAGAGCATTAGTGTTAATATCTCAATACACTGAACACTTAATCTAAGTCATTGTACTACTGAAATAATCACTGAAACACATACATCCCTCATCACACATCACTAAACCACATACAGATCATCATTTGTAGTCAACATATCATTCCATAGACCATTCAACTCAACCAAAACTGTCACACACAAATTATCATGACAGAGATATGATTGAAAAACAACATCAAACAAAATAGAATAAATTAACCATTATCATAAGCTCATACTACAAACCCCTAGAAGATGTGCGTGAACCTTATGAAACATTTCTATGTATGTCCATGTCTTTCATAATTAGCACCCACTTACAGACCTATCCATATTGCAGAATTTATAATCAACTACCTAGAATAAGATCCACGTATGTACACGATATTTCTGAATCAAACCTACATATAAATATGTAATTCATGAGTCATACCTTCGTTGCACAACACATCTTCTGTCAAACACAACTCTCGACATACTCTATAATAGACACACATCATAACATCATCCTCAAATATCTATCAAACCTTAAACAAATTATTCAATATGTAGTAATTTTAGATCTATTAAACCTTTTCTATCTCCATGTTCCTAGTGCACACTTATTTCAGATCAAACAATTCATCAATCACACATTACTTGCACACTTAACACTTGGATATCCATATCCATATATAGCTTAGGCCTTATCCAATACCTTGGGTCAAACCCTTATTAATGTCGATGATATTCTTTGATGGGATCAAATATCCGTTGTGACACTCATTAATTTGGGCTAGTACCATGGTAAATATCCTTAGTATTTAGAATACAATGGTGCAAAAATTCCACAAAAATTTTCTTCACCATAGATGCGTATGTATGCATATTTTGTTTATAGAACCCAAACATAATTCTTCAAACTTTACCTTCATCATTCCTCTACCTCTAAACAAATATTTATTTGTTTAATCTCTCTATCAAATCTATACTAGCTTGTATACTCATCCTCCTACCATCATGTTGACATCTTTATCAAGAAGGTTGCCATCAAGGACAACACATTTGTGATAATGCCAACAATATACCCCTTTGAACTTGATCGAAGCCACGTTAGTCAAAATCAAGTCAACAATATACCCCTTTGGAAAATCAAGCTTCTGTCCCAAGTCACCAAGCATACCTGTAAACACAATTGTGGACAATCCAAGCTTCTCTCACAAGTCACCAAGAATTTTGCAAATACCAAGCTTCTCTCCCCCTTTGTAGACATGAGAACTATAGATAAGATATGATGAATATAAACATTGTATACTGACTATTCTCCCTTGACCATATGTTGAATCTTTTAAAATACATGATTGTATGACTCAACCAAATATGATCATTCTTATCACCAAAGACACATGCTTACATTGATCACCCAACATAGTGGGTTTACATATTTAACCCAAAATTACATCAAGTGACCGATATGGGACTACATACATAATTGACTTGACCCCCATAGTCCAAACATGACTAAGTATTAGAATGATTATATCATGGGTATTTACATGACCTTTACATCAAGTGACAAATGTCGCATTTATAACCAACACCATGAACATTTTCAAGAAGCTATGAAGTTCCAATATGATCAACCTATGACCAAGTATGCAACATCAAAAACATAAGTTTGTTTCATATAACTCATCCCCTTGACTTCATCAAGGTCAACATGCTCTTTCCCTTAGTAGGAAGAGTGTCAATCCACATTCATCAAAGAATTATAGATATTTTGTAGCACAAAAACATATCTTTTCATGCATCAACAACATATGTTAGAATCAGGAATATCACAATGTAGCATCATTCTTCAACGTCATCAATATATGACTAAATATGCCATGTTTCGAAGCATCATCCTACAAATGAGAAGTAGAATGTCAATAACCATATCTCCATGAAACCTGCAACAACATCATTCTCTTGCCCCATTATCTTCACGCAAGAAGAATTATCACACCAAAGCCACATTACCAATATGAAACTCAAGTAGTCATCCACAAGATCCCTATTTGAAATTTATTGATATCCCATGACATGGATATAACAATATGTATGAACTCATCATTATCAACGAATCATAGCATGATATTTTACAATTAAGATCTATTATCAAACCATCTTCATTATCTCATATTAACAAGATCGACATGCTATTTCCACACATAAGAAGAGCTACAATCATCAAGCAACATGTCCTATGTATCATATACATGCATTATAAACAAATATAATCTTATGTCATCAGAAATATGATCAACAACAACATTGACCAAATGCATATGAGAATCATCCATAAATTCAACATAACCAGCCCATGACATCAACATAGCAAGATGAACTAACTAAGTGTTACTTTAAGAAACCAAAATTTAAGCAACATCATCATTAAAAACTTTAGAAAGATGTGTGTCTTGAACATCATCACCAATATATGAACACTATTATACAACAAGGAATCCTAAAGAAATCATAATGCCAAAAATGCACTATTAGAAGAATAGAAAATTCTCCCCCTAAACCTATGCCAACTGCTTATTGTTAGTTTTGATCACATCAACTCACCCATTAGTAATGCAATCAAAGTAACTTTATCAATTAGTAAAGCAATAAAAACATTAATGTCATATTTCAACAACTCATAAACCATTATAAGCCAATATTACTTCTAAGTATTATCTAAGAATATGCAGGCTGTAACTAACCAATTTCAAAACCAGAAATATAATTAATATACTAACAAAAGCATATCAAAGAATTTTTTGAGTTTTTCCTATTGTTTCTTCATCATAGAGAAAAATGCATGTATGACTAGATCAAAACTCACGTATATATGCGACTATCCTTTATAGTATCTACGTACATAAAGTAAAATGTTTAATTTTCATAATCTCACCTCCACCTGAGCTCGTACTGTATGTTGTTATTTCATTGTTACTGCATCAGATGCACTATCAGTAATATAAGCAACATGAATATCAAAAAAACCATAGGAATCATATTCAAGATAACTTATTTATTTCTCCCCGTGAGATCATGCGTCATTGATCCTGACGACCTCATAATAATATTCTTCTCTCATGAGGTCATGTACCTCACATCACTTATGTAGACACTATGAAAAGAAATCTTTAAGAGAAATGGAATGCAGTAGGTTCAATCTTTCCTACATTTTTGACTGATGTTCCTTCTTCCTCCAAATATGTTTGCACTTTCTACCCATGTGCTGATACTTATCCCATCTCCTGGTTATGTATTGCATACTAGACCTGCAATTAGTGGCCTTATATCCAAATGAGTTACAAGACAAGCAATATCGATAAAACCATCCTTTATCCCTAGGAGGTGATCTTCCCATGAAGTGGTTATTCACTTCAGATCAAAATAATCTGGTTCTGTAGTTCGCTGCAACATATCCAAAGTTATGAAAAATAAAACATTCAACATTATTATGTAGAGAAGAGGATTGATTGTTACTTCTATAATTAGGAGCAAGTGATTTCCTTTGGAGAGTTTCCTTCTTTGGTTGTTGGATTAGTTAAATTTTCACTTCTTTATCAAGTTTTTCACAATTTTCTTTGATAGCCTTATGATTTCTTGCATAAGCTTGTGAGCTAGATTCCCTTTTTTCATTTTCAATAAAGGCAAGACCAGATTTAATGGAGGGAGATATTTGATTTATCATGATATTGTCCAATACCTTTGAGCTATCTTGAAATCTCAATTTCTTATCCTTTTCTACTAACTTACCTTTTCGAGTATTTATCTCAACCTCTTTTTCATCTCTAGTCTTCTCCAATTGAGTTTTTAACTTAATCATTTCCTTATTAAACTATTTTTCTTATTCTTCAAATACTTGAAGAGTCTCCTCATATCAATCGTTTGAATTTTCAAGATCATATTTGAGAGAGATGATTTCTCCTTCAATTCCTTCATAATAATTGGTTCTTTCTTTAAGCTCCTTGGTTGTGGTATCCTTTTCATTCAATTTATTTCTTAATGATGTTACTTAATCCTGCAACCTTCGACATTGATATTCCTTTTCCTTTTATGGCTTCCTAATTTTATTTCCCTCTTCCATTTGATCCTTTAACATGGTAATCTATTATTTGTAGTTATAGTCCCTTTCATCAAATAATTTTTACTGATCTCTAATTTTATCTGTGAGCCTTTTAGTATCGGCTTCTAGGACCATTAGATTAATTTCAATTTTACCCATAAGAAAAAATTCATTTGGTTCAATCTCATATTCACTATCTTCAATATTGCATGAACAAGAAAATGGATCACAAGTGGAACAAAAACAAGTACCTGATAATTCTTTCGCTTTATCGCCATCATTCCTGATTAATCAAAAACGGGGTGCTTATGAATATGAATATTTTCTTCATCTATTAGTGCATATGATAGAAAAAATTTGTTGTCACAGTTTCTTTGATTTGTCCTCTTCCTTTGAGTTCCTTTCTTCTTTTTCGAGTATTTATCTCAACCTCTTTTTCATCTCTAGTCTTTTCCAATTGAGTTTTGAACTCAATGATTTCCTTATTAAACTATTTTTCTTATTCTTCAAATACTTGAAGAGTCTCCTCATATCAATCGTTTGAATTTTCAAGATCATATTTGAGAGAGATGTTTTCTCCTTCAATTCCTTCTAAATAATTGGTTCTTTCTTTAAGTTCTTTGGTTCTTGTATCCTTTTCATTCACTTTATTTCTTAATGATGTTACTTCATCCTACAACCTTTGACATTCATATTCCTTTTCCTTATATGGCTTCCTAATTTTATTTCCCTCTTCCATTTGATCCTTTAACATGGTAATCTATTCTTTGTAGGTATAGTCCCTTTCATCAAATAATTTTTACTGATATCTAATTTTATCTGTGAGCCTTTTAGTCTCAGCTTCTAGGACCATTAGATTAATTTCAATTTTACCCATAAGAAAAAATTCATTTGGTTCAATCTCATATTCACTATATTCAATATTGCATGAACAAGAAAATGGATTACAAGTGGAACAAAAACAAGTACCTGATAATTCTTTCGCTTTATCGCCATCATTCCTAATTAATCGAAAGTGGGGTGCTTATGAATATGAATATTTTCTTCATTTATTAGTGCATATGATAGAAAATTTTTTTTGTCACAGTTTCTTTGATTTTTCCTCTTCCTTTGAGTTCCTTTCTTCTTTTTCTTCTTTTCCATCATCCCTTATCCACTTCAAGCGATTAAGCTTCAACTAAAGTAACCTACTCCGATACCAATTTTTGTGAAAAATATTGACGGGGTGGGGGTGGCTTAATCAATATTTTAAGAATCTCTTAGACCTTTCAATTGATTATTCCAATTTATGTAGTTATTGTCATTAATTAAAAACACATATGTACATTACTATATTGAATACAACTAGTGTATATCTAGTTAACTAACTTTAATTTCATTTAATTCATTTTTTTATTATCTTGAACCAGTTCTTCAATTCTTCATTAAACATTAATTAAAGAGTAAATATGGGCATCAAGAATAGAATAAAATATCACATACAAGCATCACGTCAACACACATGAACAACATGATTTTTACGTGCAAACCCAATGTGGGGGGAAACCACCACTGTTGTCATCTATATCTTCATATTTTATTATAAGGAAAACATCTTACAATATTGTACTTGTGTAGACTCATACCAGTATGCAAACACCTACCTGCATAAGGCTACAACCTTCTCTTGTTCTGTAGCACCCACTAGAAGGGAGCTCCAACCCCTTGATCACCGGAAAGAAGCTCAAACCACATGATAAGATTTACTAGTGACCACTTGATAGAAGCTTTGAATTCATGACACTGGATAAACATGGCTCATCACATCAAACCTATAGGCCACTTTTGATAAAAAATTTATAATGGACCCACTATCATAATTTAAGCCCAATATCAGATAACAAAACTAAAACCAATCACTATGGAAAATCACTTAATCACTAAACCAATAGAATCACCCAATCAATCACTAAATCTCAATCTATTAGTGCAAATAGATCAATTAGCCAAAACAACTCATATCACTCTATACACATTCATCACAATCCGAGTTCACATACTGTTCATTACATAAACCAAATTATGTCACTACAAACCATATTCAATCATATTTAAGAATACATAAAGTACAAATCTAATTTAAATCTATGTATGTACGCACTTATTCTTAAGACCCCTAGTATTTAGAATACCATGGTGCGGAAAATATACATGACTTTTCTTCACCATATCTGCATATGTATGCATCCTTTGTTAAGAGAACCCACATATAATTCTTCAAAATTTACCTTCATCATTCCTCTTTCTTTGAACTGATATTTATTTGTTTAATATATCTATCACATATGTACTAGCCTATATACTCATTGTGCTACCATCAAGACATTTGTCATAATACCAAAAAAAACTATGTATTCTTCTTAAAATTATAAGATTACATTATATTTCCTTTTTTATTTTATTTTTTCTTAAGTCATTGATATCTATGTGGTTGCATTAATGAATGCAATTAAATTTCTTTAGCTCTTGCCCGTTTTCTTATTTTCTTCTACACTAGATACTTAAAACATATCACCCATTCATAGGCCTATACCTCTCAGAAGTGCTTCTATTTTATTTTCATATTCTAAACGATTCTTTGGGAGAAAATTCATTTTGATATCATAGTAGGCATACCCGAGCATATTATGAATGAATCTATATACTTCGAGGGAGTTTTGAAATATGCCCTGGTAATTGAGGAGAATATTAGTGGTACTAATATTTGTAATTAGTGGTAAAACTATGACCCATTCATATTCATTGTGGATTTCTTAATATAATTTGTTGAAATTTTTAGATAAATTTAAATTATGGAGTCAATCATTTCAGCATTAAGAATTAATATTGTTTTACAAATTTCAGGTTTTCATGTCGGTAAGATGAAATTGGTATGTATCTACAGACATTTACTTCAAAAGCTTCCCTAACAGAGAAAAAAATATTTACATGGCATCGATGTCCACCCATTTAGGAGTATCAAAGTAAAATTATTGCAATTAGGTAAGACCGAGCCCAGCCAAGTACCCTGGGTATTTGGTAAGACCAGGAGCAACCCTAAGATATTATGAATAAATGCATATAGTTTGATGGATTTTTGAAACATCCTATGGTGATTCGGGATAATATTAGTCGTAATAGATTTTTAATTAGTGGTAAATACCTCACCCATTCATGTCTGCTGTGGATTTTTTAATAGTTCTGAAATTTGTGTATACACTTTAACTCCAAAGTCAATAGTTTTAGAAAATTCATTATTAATATATATATATATATATATATATATATATATATATATATATATATATTTTAATTTTACGTTTTATACGAAATAAATGAAACTTGTATATATCTATAACCATTTGCTTCACAAGCTTACCTAACACAACAAATGCCGACTAATTACGCCGTAAGGCGTTATTATTTGAAAACAACTTCGCTGATGTGCATCGTGTCATAACTTAAAACCGTTAGATTAGATGTTAGACGATTAAAACATATTCAACCGTTGGATGAAAAATCAAAAGTAGTTGTAACTATTTAATTTGATATACGTGTTTTCTGCTTAGTCGTAGATTTGGATATGAAATCGGACGATCATGATGTGTTTGGACTCTATTAGGGTAACGATACCCTGTTTGCTGGCACAATTACGACAGTCATTTTCTTCATGCTCGATTCTGAACAAGCTCTGCAAACCAGAGAGAACATCCGCAGTTCGAGTTCGGACCTTCCAGTAAAGGTTTTGTTTGCATTTTATTCCCCGTTAAGTGTTATAAACCTTTTGTTCTCTCTGGTTTTAGTTCTTGGGTTTTTTCTCATACAAGGGACTCAACTTTCCCGCAAGGTTCCCACATATGCCACCATTCAAAAGGTGGTACTCAGAGACAGTGAAGCTTATTCAGATTTTGGCTCGGGGAATGAAGCTTCTTCAGATTTTGGCTCTCTAGGAGTACCGTGGTGTTTGTTTCTTACCTTGACTGCTATTACTTATTGGGAAATTGATAATTTTCTATTTTTTACTCCACGACTAAAGGTTTTCTTGCTTCGGTTTGGCATACTACCTGTTGGTACTAATATATATTTTCTTATGGGGTTTCCCTTCTTTTAATATTAGTCTATGCAAGTAGATCTGATGGTTTTCCAGTGTTTTCGCTCTGAATTTTCTTAATGTCATAGACTAGTATCTGATTATATACAGTTCTTGCATTATTTTCACAAGTTTAATGTTTTTCTCTTTGCCATTGTTCCACAGATGCACAGAATAATGGCATCGGTGTTGCTTTTGGGCAGCATGGCTACAATGTGCCCTCTATAAAATAATCAATTCAGTTGATCTAAAAATTGAAGGCTGGCAATGTTAAAATCTATGGTGCTAATCTTGAAATCCTTAGGTCACTGGCCAACACCAGTCTTAATGTGCTCATGAGTGTTATGAATGACGAACTTTTTAGTGTCTCGGCCAACCAGTCAGCCACAAACCAATTGGTCAGCAAAAATATTGTGCCCTTTCTTGCAACCAAGATCAACATAGTCCTGGTGGGAAATGAGGTTTTGACAGACTATTCCAACAAAGAGGCCTTGTACCAACTAGTGCCTGATATGTAGAAGATCTGGCAAGCTCTGTTGAAATATAAGCTGGGTAATTATATCAATGTGGGAACCCCATTGGCTATGGATATGCTAGCGCCTTCATTTCATATAAAAGCATTTCCTCCATCATCTGTTGCTTTTAGGGATGATATTGCACAAACTGTCATGAAACCAATGCTTCAGTTTCTGAGCAGAACAGAGTCCTACTTTTTTTTATCGATGTGTATCCTTAATTTCCTTATTTCTTTGATCCTGAACAAGTACCTTTGGAATATACAAATTTTGGGCAACATAACCTAAAGTTCACCGACCCCAACGACCTTGTGTATACCAATTTGCTGGACCAGTAGCTTGATGCAGCTATAGCTGCAATGAGCAAATTGGGTTCCTCCTCCACCCTACAAGAGAAAATTGTCATGCATCCTATGCATTCAACAGTAATTGGCAGCAATTCAAGAATGTTTATTCCTGTTGTGACTTCAAGAAAACCGCAAAACTTGTCACAAGGGATCCCAATAAGTAAAATTATTCTACTCTGCGTCTTTATCCATGTCTTGACTGCTGCTTGTTGGGTTAGGACCCCAGTAAGTAAAATTATTCTACCATGTATCTTTATCCATGTCTTGTTCTATTCTACTCTGTCTTTATCCATGTCTTGTTTGCTGCTGCTTGCTGGGTTAAGTTATTGAGGGTATTTTTGAATCTTAATCTTTTTTTTACATAATATTTTTTTGGATTTCTTTGTTTACAAATTAAACCGCACTCTTTGTTTACATAATATAACAAAAATTCCAATTAAACTGCACCCCTCTAACAGATATAGATTTATTATCAACTAAGAGTATTTTTTTTTTAAATTTTCGTTGTAAGTTGCAGGTCGTGGAAGTTGCACATACGGATTCGTAGACTGTGTGCAGAAGAATATGCTTTGCTGAATATTTGCCTCAGCTTTTTAGAGGAGCTATGAACCCCAGTTCCACATACTGGGTAGAGCCATCAACTCCAACTCTGCATTGTTGCTGTAAAGCCTGCTTTAACATGGGGCCTGTCAAACTTTCCCAATTCTCACACATGATCCGGGCTCTATTCTCATAAAGGGTTGAACCTCAGTCATTTTGGTGGTGACACCGATCTCAACCACTATACCACACAGTCAACATGATCATCCGAACCTCTGATTGACTGAACCAAATTATTGGAATATTTACATGTTTTAATATCTTTGATCTATGATCCAGTGCTCTGTTATATATGCATTGAGATTCTCATTTGTTAGAGTTGCTGGATCGTTTGACATTTGGTGCATTTATGTGACTACTCTGTTCTATAAGAACTTAAACGCTCTTCATCTTGGTGTATATGGCTTTCTTTGAGTGCTCTTAAAGTTTCTGGGTTCTTTTTCTTCATTTATTGGATATAAATCTTATGCCCATTTCTATCTTTGTCTAAAGGCAGGTCAAGACACGGATCTACTATGAATTGGACAAAGGATGACCTTCTTCATTCCCTGAAAGAATTTGTCCCTATTTATCAAACAAGACCTATAAAAAATAATATGTTCGGTATGGGTTTTGATCACAGCTTTTGCCTTTGGTTCATTGGAAGGTGGTTAAAACCAGATTTTATGATAGAGAGTGGTGCTTTCAAAGGTCATTCCACGTGGGTTTTAAGGCAGGCCATGCCTGAGAAGCCTATAATATCAATTACCCCTCGTCATCCTGAAAATTATTTGAAGAAAGGGTCAGCCTATGTAGATCCCAATTGCAGATATTATTCTGGAAAAAAGTTTATTGATTTTGGAAGCATTCAATGGAAGTCTGTAATGAAAGAGTATGATATTTTAGACCAGAGAAAGGTGCTTGTTTTCTTTGATGATCATTAGAATGAACTACCTTGGCTAACTGTGTGCAGATACAATAGATGCACTTGTTTGAGTACAATTTTTTTGGTTTAATGTTTTTATCTTTGCCATTGTTCCACAGATGCACAGAATAATGGCATCGGTGTTGCTTTTGGGTAGCATGGCTACAATCTGCCCTCTGTAAAATAATCAATTCAGTTGATCTAAAAATTGAAGGCTGGTAATGTTAAAATCTATGGTGCTAATCTTGAAATCCTTAGGTCACTGGCCAACACCAGTCTTAATGTGCTTGTGAGTGTTATGAATGACGAACTTTCCAGTGTCTCGGCCAGCCAGTCAGCCGCAGACCAATCGGTCAGCAAAAATATTGTGCCCTTTCTTGCAACCAAGATCAACATAGTCCTGGTGGGAAATGAGGTTTTGACAGACTATTCCAACAAAGAGGCCTTGTACCAACTAGTGCCTGATATGCAGAAGATCTGGCAAGCTATGTTGAAATATAAGTTGGGTCATTATATCAATGTGGGAACCCCATTGGCTATGGATATGCTAGCCCCTTCATTTCATATAAAAGCATTTCCTCCATCATCTGCTACTTTTAGGGATGATATTGCACAAACTATCATGAAACCAATGCTTCAGTTTCTGAGCAGAACATATTCCTACTTTTTTTTATGGATGTGTATCCTTAATTTCCTTATTTATTTGATCTTGAACAAGTACCTTTGGAATATACAAATTTTGGGCAACATAACCTAAAGTTCACCGACCCGAACGGCCTTGTGTATACCAATTTGCTGGACCAACAGCTTGATGCAGCTGTAGCTGCAATGAGCAAACTGGGTTCCTCCTCCACCCTACAAGGGAAAATTGTCATGCATCCTATGCATTCAACAGTAATTGGCAACAATTCAAGAACATTTATTCCTATTTTGACTTCAATAAAACTGCAAAACTTGTCACAAGGGACCCCAGTAAGTAAAATTATTCTACTCTGCGTCTTTATCCATGTCTTGACTGCTGCTTGTTGGGTTAGGACCCCAGTAAGTACAATTATTATAGCATGTATCTTTATCCATGTCTTGTTCTATTCTACTCTGTCTTTATCCATGTCTTGTTTGCTGCTGCTTGCTGGGTTAAGTTATTTAGGGTATTTTTGAATCTTAAGTTTTTTTTTACGTAATATTTTTTTGGATATCTTTGTTTACAAATTAAACTGCACTCTTTGTTTACATAATATAGCAAAAATACCAATTAAACTGCACCCTTCTAACAGATATAGATTTATTATCAACTCAGAGTTTTTTTTTTTTAAATTTTCGTTGTAAGTTGCAGGTCGTGGAAGTTGCACATACGGATTCGTAGACTGTGTGCAGAAGAATGTGCTTTGCTGAATATTTTCCTTAGCTTTTTAGAGGAGCTATGAACCCCAATTCCAAATACTGGGTAGAGCCATCAACTCCAACTCTGCATTGTTGTTGTAAAGCCCGCTTTAACATGGGGCCTGTCAAACTTTCCCAATTCTCACACATGATCTGGGCTCTATTCTCATAAAGGGTTGAAACTCAGTCATTTTGGTGGTGACACCGATGTTCTATGACAATAAGAGATCTTTTGCAATCATCTGAACCTCTGATTGACTGAACCAAATTATTGGAATATTTACATGTTTTAAGATCTTTGATCTCTGAACCAGTTCTCTGTTATATATGCAGTGAGATTCTCATTTGTTAGAGTTGTTGGATCGTTTGACATTTGGTGCATTTGTGTGACTAGTCTGTTCTATAAGAACTTAAACGCTCTTCATCTTGGTGTATATGGCTTTATTTGAGTGCTCTTAAAGTTTTTGGGGTCTTTTTCTTCATTTATTGGATATAAATCTTATGCCCATTTCTATCTTTGTCTAAAGGCAGGTCAAGACACAGATCTACTGTGAATTGGACAAAGGATGACCTTCTTCATTCCCTGAAAGAATTTGTGCCTATTTATCAAACAAGACCTATAAAAAATAATATGTTCGGTATGGGTTTTGATCATAGCTTTTGCCTCTCGTTCATTGGAAGGTGGTTAAAACCAGATTTGATGATAGAGAGTGGTGCTTTCAAAGGTCATTCCATGTGGGTTTTAAGGCATGCCATGCCTGAGAAGCCTATAATATCAATTACCCCTCGTCATCATGAAAATTATTTGAAGAAAGGGTGAGCCTATGTAAATCCCAATTGCAGATATTATTATAGAAAACAATTTATTGATTTTGGAAGCATTCAATGGAAGTATGTAATGAAAGAGTATGATATTTTAGACCAGAGAAAGGTGCTTGTTTTCTTTGATGATCATCGGAATGAACTAAAAAGGTGAGGCCTTGGCTAACTGTGTGCAGATACAATAGATGCACTTGTTTGAGTACAAATTTTTTTATTTTTTGGCACCGCTGGTTTCTTCATAGTGAGAACCACTAATTAGGTATAGTTAGTGCCAACAAAATGGCTAACAACCATGCTGCACTCTTTCAAATGTTCAGTTTGCCCTGTGACAGACAAATGACCTCTCCTCTTTTATTCTGATTAAGTGCCATTTCATTAACTTCAGATTGAAGCAAGCTCTGAAGGCAAGATTTTGGCATCTAGTATTTGAGGATAATTATAACACTGGAATGGGAGACGATTACTCTCTTCGTCAAATATATGATCAGTTTCATATAAAAGGTAAAAATGTTTTTTTCCCTTGAAATGGTAATCTCACTTTCCATTTATAGACATTAATATTGATGAAATTCTTCTTCCGGATCCATCACATAAGTAGTAATAGTTTTTGGCACTAAAACTACTTCTGTGATGGATCCAGAAGAAGAAGCTCGTCATAATTCAATTCACAGAAGCCTCTATTCTAAAATATTAATATATTAGGAAAACTTTGATGTTACTCTTCTCATCCATTTAATTCTCTATGTAGTTTGGAATACATGTATTTTGATTTGCTATTACATTAGACTGCCCTGCTTGGGATGATTTTATTGTAGATAAATTGTAGGAGTTGATATTCACTGAAGAACTCAAAATATATGGCATTGACAAAAATTCATCATATAGAAACCAGACAGAATTCACTGTATCTTCTGAAAGGGCTAAACTTTCAATAATGATTCTAGCCTTTAGGGGATGCAGATCATTTTGTTACTCAATTACCTGTGTGTTCATTGAAAGTGTTAGCATAAAGTAAGTGAATAAAAATGACGTAATCATCTTTTAATATCATGAACATATTAACATGACCACATTGAAAGCTTCAAAGGCTTACTGTTTTGTTGTTTTTATAGGTGATGGAAATATCTGCTACAAAGACAGTAATGAAGCCAAGGTCAGAGCCAAAAGGAAGCAGTTTTGTGAATGTTATTCGGTATAACTAATGAACTCAAGATTAAGGGTTTGTTCTACAATAAAACAAGGAATTTAAAATGTAGATGTAGCTTCCGTGGCAGCATCCTTTTGGCTTTATCATTTCTTGTGAAGTCATCTCATGGGGTCTATTCATTAATGTTTGGCTGGCAATGCATTAATTCTTTTCTGGTAATAAGTGGCTGCGCACTTCAATCTTGGAACAGCCACGTGACCTTTTATGAGCCCAGGTTTGATACTTCCATTTGTTAGATATAATATCTTGCTATTCCGGAGTAGTTATATGTGAGGTTATGGAAAACTCTGTCAACGGTGACCCATATTTCTGTATATTTGATGATGGTTTAATTTAATTAAATTTTATCCTTTTTATGGAGGCAACCGTGACCCATATTTCTATATATTTGATGATGGTTTTAGTTAATTAAATTTTGTTCTTTATATGGAGGCCGCTGATATCTGCAGTGAAGTAACTTGTTTGGAAATCAATAAAGTATTCCATTTCTTTGGACTTGGAAGGACTATTACATCAACAATTTGGTATAAATTACCTTTAGAATTTGGGAGGAATCCATGTGAAAAGTAATATAGTAAGCTTGAGGAAACTGAAAACTCAAAATGAGAATGTGGCCTACCAGTAGACAGCGAGATGATTGGGCTTTTTTTAGTGCAGAGACATGGGTCCAAAACCTCTCGAGCCGTGAAAATGAGGCTAGGTGGGTGATTATGAGGCTAGGTGGGTGATTTTGATGGCATAGATATGCAGTTCACAACGTGAAATCTTTTTCCCAATTGTTGTAAGCTTTTAAAGCATTATTTCTCAAAGAAAAAGTGTTCCTTGCACATTATCGAAGGTCAAGGAGAACTTGTAATATGGAGTTTAAAACAGAGCATCTATTAGTGTCATTGTTTCCCGCCTTTACTAAAATTGACCAAAATCACTACAGATATCTTGCTTAGCAACTATTGGAACTCTTTAATAATCTTACGGCGTTTCCTTTGCAACCTTTGGTGATGGTGCAAATGCTAGTTTAGGAGTAGTTTCATAATACACCTTAATTTTG